>MU183853.1:158585-171525 GCA_016904865.1 Pissodes strobi | reverse complement strand
TCTAAAAATAAAGTGGTGGGGGGTATCAAAGTTTTTTTTAAATAACACCCTGTATCTGCGAAAGGCTAAGCCGATTTTAACAAACTTGGGTTAGTTCAAAGGAGCTATTCTTGGGCTACAAATGTTGTATTATTTAAAGTTTCGTTGCTAGAGGGCTATTTTCGACATTCCGACAGAAATGGTTAATTTGCTCAAAAAAATTAAATGCAGTGATATGATTTTTTCCCATGAAAAAGTAGCTAAATAATGGCTAAACAAGCTCGCGAAAACCGCATCTCGATATCTTGTTCCTAACCCAAAATATAGGCAAAAAAATTTATTACTTACGAAAATCCCTTAATTTTTTATTTTTATCTCGAATTTTCCCTTTTATAAAAGTTGCGGCCCTGAAAGGGACCGATTTAAAAAAGGAAGGTTCTTAGTGCCCCCGCAAATGCTCGAAATGCTGACCATCACGCTCTATGCATTGCTGAAGCCTCTCATGGGTAGACAATTAATAGAGGCAGGCCGTGGAAAGAAAACAAATGAAAATATAAATAATTCTTCCTCAAATTGTCAATAGTTGTCAATAGTTTCGCTTTATTTTGAGCAATTTTTGTGTTTACAAAATGCGTTTCACGAATGATGAAGCTGTTGATATGCTTGCGGTTTATTTTGAATGTCTTCAAAATGCCGCAGTAGCTAAAAGAGTTTACGCGGCCCGTTATCCAAATCGACGTCCTTGCGATGTGAGAGTTTTTCCCCGATTAGTGGCGAGCTTACGAGTCAATGGTAGTTTTCGGCCTGCGTTTCAACGGCAAAAAATTGGAAGAACACAAGAAAATATCAACTACGTACTGGGGTATATTGAAGGAGATCCTCATGTTAGTTATCGCTTGAGTTGAACATAGCACGAACAACGGTTCAAAATATCTTGAAGGACCATAGGTAAGTTCTAATGGCTTTCACAATATAGGTATTTGTTGAAACTTTTTTCTTAATTACTTTTAGAATGCATCCATATCATGTAGTTCTACATCAGGCTTTGAATGAAGAAGATTTTGATCGCAGGTTGGACTATTGCCATTCGATGTTAGGTATGATACGCGAAAATAGAGAATTTTTATTTCAAATTCTTTGGACCGATGAAACCACTTTTAATAGTTATGGGAGAATTAATCTGCACAATATGCACTATTGGTCTGCAGAAAATCCGCATTGGATGCGTGAAGTTCAGCACCAAGGACGTTGGAGTTTAAATGTGTGGTGTGGCGTACTGGAAGGCAAAATTATTGGGCCATATTTTTTCGAGCAACCCCTAAATGGCAATGTCTTTCTTGAATTTTTGGCCAATCAATTACCGTTGTTGTTGGAAGATGTGCCTCTGGAACCGAGGCAAAACTTGTTTTTGCAGTTGGATGGTTGCCCAGCACATTTTGCTATTAATGTGCGAGAGCATATCGATGCAGTATTTCAACAGCGGTGGATTGGAAGAGGAAGTCTGTTTCCATGGCCTCCGCGACCACCAGACTTAACTTGTCTGGATTTTTATTTATGGGGGGCGGTTAAAGGACATCGTGTTCCAGACTCAACCGACGACCAGAGAAGATTTGAAAAACCGGATTCGTACTGCAATACGAACCATACCGAGAGCCGAAATTGAAGCTGCGGTTTTGTCTACCCATGAGAGGCTTCAGCAATGCATAGAGCGTGATGGTCAGCATTTCGAGCATTTGCGGGGGCACTAAGAACCTTCCTCTTTTAAATCAGGGCCTTGTCAGGGCCACAACTTTTATAAAAGAGAAAATTCGAGATAAATATAGTAAAAAAAAAATAAAAAATTAAGGGATTTTCGTAAGTAATAATTTTTTTTGCCTAAATTTTGGGTTAGGAACAAGATATCGAGATGCGGTTTTCGCGAGCTTGTTTAGTCATTATTTAGCTACTTTTTCATGGGAAAAAAATCATATCAATGCATTTAATTTTTTTGAGAAAATTAACAATTTCTGTCAAAATGTCGAAAATAGCCCTCTAGCGGCGACATGTGAAACTAACGAAACTCTAAATAGTACAACATTTGTAGCCCAAGAATAGTTCCTTTGAACTAACCCAAGTTTGTTAAAATCGACTTAGCCGTTTCGCAGATACAGGGTGTTATTTAAAAAAAACTCTGAATACCCCCCACCACTTTATTTTTAGAGATACAGCAAAACGCATTAAATAAAAAAGTTTTACATTATCCTCAACTTCAAATATGTGGAATTTTTCTATTAGGTTAATATAGCGGAATTCACAGAAACATTACGTTTTTAGATTCAAGATTACAGATACGCCCCCTAGCGATCATTTTAGAAACTTGAAAATATTTTCCAGGTTTTTCTCTTGACCGTTTTAGTAATTACATTTTTTGCCGCAAGTCTCTACGATGGATAGTTTCCCAGATACAGTACCTCGCAATCTTAGTTGGCCACCCTGTACAATACACGTGAGTTAAGTTCATGAATATATATTTGAAATAGATATGTTCTATATTGTGGTGGAGGATTCATGTTTATCATACAAATTGTTGCCTACTGCTCCACCTCAGTTGTACGTTTTTTGAATAAGGCCGCTCTGGCTCTGGCTCTAGGGTGTAAACAGCACAAGTGTTCATTTAGTGACCCTAACGAAGCTGGAAAATCTAAGAGAACTGGAAATACTCGACGTTTCGAGGAACAAATCTGCCCCCGTTGGCATTTATACATTTCGTAAATGTATACGGCACCTAGCACTATCCCATTGGTTGGATTTAAAATTTTAACCAATCAAACTTCGAGTGCCATATGCGTGTACGGAATGTAAATCGGTGCCATATGCACTTACGGAATGTAATAACAGTTTATTGAGCAGCATGTCTTTGCGATTCAGTGAATCATATTTAGCAAGCCTGGTGGCGGCAGTAGTTAGATGCTATGCTTCTGATGTATTCTTCGGTTTGCCTCCGAGTTCGATTCCCGTCAGTGGCAAGCGTTTTTTTATTTTTTTATAGGTTATGTTTGTTTCTTTTTTTAAATTTGGTGTATTTGGGTTAGTTTTGGTTAGTTTGGGTTAGTTTTGTTTGATTACACCCCGGAGCGAGCGAAGCGAGCGAAGGGCCATGCGTGAAGTTAACAGTACTAAATACAAACGCATGTTTGAAGACGCTTGTCTTTAAAAGACACCTCTTATCCTTTCCGAACTTCTACCATACTCTTTGAAGCCTTCGGAATATATTTATACTGCAAAAGTACTTATTACATTCCTTAACTGAATATGGCACCGAATTACATTCCGTACACGATTATGGCACCCGCGCGTTGATTGGATAGAAGTTCAAATTTTGAATGGTTTGACCAATAACAACACTGAGGTGCCATATACATTTACGGAATGTATAAATGCCCCAGTTGGCAAGAACGAAAAGTCTAAAAATTAAAATTGGTAGTAAATGCAATTAAATCAATAAAAGCTCGTGCACTGTGTCAAGTTTTGAATCGACTTTGACAGTATGACAAGTGTTCAAAAACCATTTTTGAACACGTCTTCAAATCTAACGATTTAATTTTTATACAGTTTAACATTGCACGCCACTGTCCTCGCATTCCAAACAAATTAAAACCTTGGCGATACTACTAACGCCATCTCTTGTTTACCACGTTTATCCACTGCGTCGGCAGGCTAGAAAGCTAAAAGTTAAGCGTCCTCAAAAGGCCTCCGACCAATCATAGCGCTTCGCGCTTTATCCGGGCTGCATTGCTAGCGCCATCTGTTGTAACCACCTTTACTCATTTGGAGCCGGCCGCGCATCCTAAACTCGTCTGACCAATCATAGCGTTTCCCGCTATACCCCGGCGACCGAGTCGACCAATCACGGCGCATCCTACAGGATGGCCAGTTCACCCTAACTAAAATTCCCTAAAATTCACATCTTTAATATTCAAATTTCATGAAAACTAATCAGCAGATTTCAACCGGATTTGTATTAAAATTCATAATATTAATTTAGACAACCGGTCATGTTAAGTTTTTACACAATATCTCTGTATTTACATTATTGCCCTTTCCATGCCCGAAACGGTGCATCTTCTCCCACCAGAAGGGGCGGTAACAACTTCTCCAAGTTGCTCTAGTTCCCACGTTCTAGAATTCAGTATTGAGTAAGAAGTAGTTTCTTGAACCTCGACCATGTAAGTCGCAAAAAGCGCACCCCCGTTTCTAGCCGGCTGGCGCGAGGCGCCATGCCGGCAGGTTTTCACGTTTTGAGACCTCATAATCTCTCTAGTTCGTTACTCAAGTGATATAGTGATATCCTGACATAATCATCGTCACATCAAGCCTACAATAAGGTATTTATTGGCAAACTTAATGCCATTATTCTCCCGCCAAGCAATGGCGTCCCAATTGGTCTTATCCATGGGAGTTGTACAATCGAGCCCTGTCTCGAACCACACCGCACTCAATAGAGCCTAGTCTCTAAATCTCAAGTAAGTAAACTAACATGTTTACACTCACATTCTCACTAAGCCTACAAAAAGGTATATATCGGCATCTCATTGCCAATTATGGAGACCGACTGATATCTAGTACTAAGCCTACAAAAAAGGCATTTTTTCGGCATCTACTGCCATATGGAGACCCACTGATCTCTAGTACTAAACCTACAAAAAGGTATATCTCGGCATCTACTGCCATTTTGGAGACCCACTGAACTCTCAAAGGCTCTGCCATTCGCTGCAGAGTCCTTAATGGTATTTTCCATTGCATTCTCAACATTCTATATCACGAGTGTACCACTGGTTGCTATACTCTTGCCTTATTCTAATGTAAGGATTACTCTGCACTAGTCTGCATACATACTCATGCCTTATTCTCACATAAGGATTAAACGGCACTAGTCTGCCAATTTACACAAGTTATCACAAGGCTACATCCCATACGCGGATTTCAGCTTACCTATGCTACCTGTATAGCATACTTACTAATCATTCATGCGTGCACCAATAAGCCGCATTCACAAGGCATTCATGTCATGCCAATATGCACTAACTGCATACCAGTCAAACCATTACAATCCAGTCATTCATATTTGCAAGAAAGCAACTACATTGTACATAGAAGCTAGCAATAATAGGCCTAGCAAGTGTTTGTCAAAGTGACTTTCCCCCAGTGTTAGAAGATAACCTGAACATTGAACGTTTCTCGTCAATGGTGTTCACAGTGTACATATTAGCTTATAGGTGGACTCTAAGGTAATACTAATCCTGTTATTATCGCTTGTATATTGTATTTTATATCAACGCTAAATCAGCTAACATAGTTGATAAGCAGCTGTTCCGCAGGAACTCTACAGACATTTAACTGTATATAGTTTCAAGGTTATGTTTATAACCATACATTAGTTTAGTACTACAATTGTTTACGCAATGCTTTAGTTTTTAAGAGTATTATTTTTGTCATATTTTTCAAGGTCGAAATTTGCCTCGACTGATATTTTTCGCATCGTAGCACTGACTACATGCAATAATTCATTGCTTATATTTTGTATATTTATGAGCTTCTAGTTATTTTCAGGTAAAATAACTTATTAAAATATTCATATAATACTAAAGCTTTTTGTTTTATTTACAAATTGACTTTAGAACTAGCCCTATGGTAAATTTCAGTGCCTAAGAGCACACCTCTTTTTGTTCAGAACATCGACCAAGATCGACTCTGAAACAACAAGAATAATGTCATATCGTTTAATTACTGGTTTGTAGGTTAGTGTGATATGTAGGTGTTATTAGGTAAATATTTGATGCGTTTTTGAGGTGCTATATATCTACAATTTGGTATTACGTGTTTGGGAAGAATTCAATGATTTTAGATTTAGTTAATTTTTAAGTGTCCCTTAACAACTTCAGTTTTTAACAAAGGCAGCATCAATATCTTAAAATTAACAGAAGCTGGAACAAAGCATTCATCTTTATTTAATAATATTAAAGCACTTTTTTTAATTTTACTAATTAACTAAATCTTTATTAAAAAATCATTGAATTCTTCCCAAACACTTACCAAATTGTAGATACATAGCATCTCAAAAATGCATCAAATAATTATCTAATAATACCTCCATATCACACTAACCTACAGACCAATAATATGACATTATTCTTGCCATCTTGTCAAAATCAATTCAAAATTTAACAAATTGCAGGAGCTTTTTACTATTTTAATTCCATTTTCATTTATAGATTTTTCGTTCTTGACAACGCAGGTAAAATTGTTCCTCGAAACGTCGAACATTTTTCAGTTCTTTTGGGGTTTTCAGCTACTGGCCTTGTTTATACTCTGGGGCCAGAGCCGAAACAGCCTTATTCAAAAAACCTACAACTGAGGTGGAGTAGTAGGCAACAATTTTTAGATAAATATGTATTTTAGAGGTTGCTCAACTCGTGCTTCCCACTCATGCAACTTTCACACGCGTACCTTATAATAGTATATTGTAGTATAACGTACCCGGGTCGATTCAAAATAGTTGAATCAGATAAGTAAAATTGTGGTTTGCCTTTATTTTGCCAATGATCGTCAAATTAGATTAAAAAGAAATGGATTAAAAAGAGGACCAATTCCTACGTTGTGTTATTATTATATGTTGCACAATTTTACTCACTCATTATGCGCTTCAACGGAACACATTTAGGGAAATTTGAGGGAAAGGTGCGTCATGTAAATTAAACCACAGATTCCTAATACGCCTAATTTATTAAAGAAAGGCGTGCCTGACTCAGCCTGGAATTCACGAGGGGAAAGAGTACGGCAGAGAAACCCTCGATCTTAATTCCTAAACCGAATTATGCTGTATTATCTATTAGAATTTTAATTAATTAAATTACTGTCTCCCATACCACAATTCGCAGTTCCACACTTGCAACAATACATTTAAAACTGAAGAGATTTTTGTTAGTTAACCAGACGCCGCTGGTAGGTACTGAGGTCCTGGATTACTGAGGCTACCCAGCTATTTAGTTGCAAATATGGGACAATACCATAGTATAGTTTCAAACTTATCTCTAGAATGATCATTATATTTATTACTAGGATATTCTCCCGTCAGGGTAGGAAATGGTTAGTATAGATTCATCAAGGCCCTTGTGTACTCTCTCACTCATTCTAATATTAAAACCCTAGCACGAAAAGACAGCAAATAATACATTTTATGTTTTCACTTAAAGCAGTGTTGTTCACAGCATAACACGATTTCATTAAATATATACACAGGTTATGTCATCAAATATGAATTTTCCATCGCTTGTCTTCCGATATGATTACATTGTAGTTTCTGAATCACCATACCCATCGATAAGTTTTTAAAGCATAAAATTTTTTATCTTCAACCCGAGCCTGCTATCGCACCTCGATGCTTCCTCATTCTGTTTTACGTATCCTTCGAATACGTTCAAAAATCGTGTTTTGTTTTGTGTTTGTGAAATAAAATGACGAAAAGAAGGGAAAATATATTGTCCAGTTCCTCAAGTAAGTGTTAATAAATTGTCTATATAGAACTAGTCCGATGGCCTAATATTTACGAACAATAAATGGTCGTTGATTAGTTGTTTTGGGGTTCGTTTATACTTGTTTAGGTTAATCAATTTCCTATATAGTAGGCCGAGGGCCAAATATCTACGTACAATGATACAATGTACAGTTGATAAGTTGTATTGAGGTTATTGTAAGATTAGGTTTTGTTAAAAAATAATATATATAATACAAATGTTTGTGGCTAAATTAAGAGACTGCTATCTGGGCGGTTTGTTGTCAAAAAAAAAAAAAAAACAAAAAAACAAGTATAATATCGGGTTTCACGAAAACCAAAAAACTGAGTAGTGCAAAAAGTAGTAGGCCCCAGGGCCAGATTAGCTACAGTATAGAGAGGTAAAAGAAGTAGTCTGTACCGAGTACGTGAAATGTAAAGTTTAGACATGAGATTAAAAATAAAATAGCTGGATTTCATTTAGTAGAACATATCAATTTTTATTTTCGGTCTTTCATTTGATACTAATTACAACTCGACTATTTTAAGTAATTAGAATAATTAAAAAACCTTGCATTGCAGCCGAGGGCTTATTAAATTCATATTCATGCAGTTTTTCAGTAAGACACAATACGTTGACCTAACCAAGAGAAATAGAAATTAAAATACATAGGCCGAGGGCCTTGTAATTTGCGTACGAATAGCACTCGATCAATTTTTCTTTTCTTGCCGAGGGCAATAGAAAAAGAATACCGAGGCCGAGGGCTTCGCAATACAAAAAATTGTTATTATTATTCTTATTATAAATTATTAATTAGTTAAGCTTATGGTCGAGGACCTAAATATTTGACTTCTCCACAAAGAGTTGGTTAGATTGAATTAGATAGTGCATAGGCCGAGGGCCCTATAATCTGCATACAAATAGCACTCAATAGAAAAATTCTTGCCGAGGGCATAGAAAAAGAATAGGTTTAGGTCGAGAACTTCGCAATACAAAAAAAATATATTTAATATCATTTTTATTATAAATTATTAATTGATTAAGCCTAGGGTCGAGGACCTAACTATTCGGCTTCCCCACAAAGAGTTGGCCAGATTGCGTTATATAGTGCGTAGGCCGAGGGCCTTATAATTTGCATATTATACAAAATAGCACTCAATCGAAAAATTCTTGCCGAGGGAATAGAAAAAGAATAGATTTAGGCCGAGGGCTTCACAATACAAAAAATTCTTAATATTATTTTCATTATAAATTATTAATTGATTAAGCCTAGGGTCGAGGACCTAACTATTCGACTTTCTAACAAAGAGTTGGTTAGATTGAGTTAGATTGTGCATAGGCCGAGGGTATTATAATTTGCATACAAATAGCACTCAATCGAAAAATTCTTGCCGAGGGCATAGAAAAAGAATAGGTTTAGGCCGAGGGCTTCGCAATACAAAAAAAAAAAAAATAATAATAATAATATTATTATTTTTATTATAAATTATTAATTGATTAAGCCTAGGGTCGAGGACCTAACTATTCGACTTCTCCACTAAAAGTTGGCTATTGACTTTCTAAGAAGTGATCGTTTAATATGCCAACTTCAAACTGGTCACCGCCAAATGATAATCAGATACATTTTGTGTGTATAATATTTCCCCTGTTTATGCAGCAATAATCAATTCCAATAGGGACAAAAAACAGTATATATTTCTAGGATGGTCGTGGACCTATTTAATTAAAATTGCTATCATGGACTGACCTTATTTTCTGCAAAATAGCTGTATATTTTACAGGGTGTTAGTTGTTTTTGACTAAAATATTACCCGCAGACTATTGTCTGCAACATAGCTGCATACTTTACAGGATGTTATGGCAAAACATATTTGGCATTAACGCCGTGGGCCATACTTTCTGAGGGATAGCCGCGGGCTATTCACTAAATTCTATCATCACTTAAACGATTAAAAGGCTGTGAGCCAACAGTATATATTTTAATATGGTCGTGGACCTATTTAATTAAGACTCCAATCATGGACTCCTTATTTTTTGCAAAATAGCTGCATACTTTACAGGGTGTAAATTGTTGTGACTAAATTATCTGCTGAAGACTCTTGTTTGTAAAACAGCTGTATACTTTACAGGGTGTTAGTTATTTGACTAAATATTATTGTGTGCAAATTTAATTATTTGCAAAGGTTCATACAACACCAATTGGGCTAACAACACCAACCATTTGTCAGGCTTGGCTGATGCACTTTACTGTTTTGCAATCTGTATAATGCTCCTAAATGATTTAGGAATTAATATAAATACAAAAAAAGTCAGTTAATACCATTATAAAAATAACTTACCTAGGATTTACTTATGACTTAATTCAAAGGACCGTTTCCTCGACCGTTTCTTTACCTCTTAAGAAAATGAATTCAATAAAAGAGGCAATTAAAAAATATATTAACAAGTCAGTTACTACGATTCGAGATTTTGTAAAAATTATTGGTGTTTTGGTAGCAGCGACTCCTGCCGTTCCTCAGAGTCGTCATAGTATCAAAAGACAAGGTCACGCAAAATTTAAGGCCTTAAAAGGAAAGTCGTACATAACAGAATATTAATTTTAAAACATACAAAGCAAATTATTAGCTAGTGGATAGACAATCAAGAATATACTGTAAATATGAAGCCTAGTACGTTTTCATTGGAATTTTGTTTTTTTTATGCGTCTGCGTCTCTTACAGGCTGGGGTGCCTATTGTAACGGCCAAAAATGTCGCGAGTTTTGGGAAGAAGCCGACAAGTCTAACCATATTAATTACCTTGAAGTTAAAGCTGCTTGTCATGGCTTACAATTATTTACTAAATCAAATGGAAATATTAGAGTCTTACTTAGAATCGATAATAAGACGGCAATATCCTGCATTAATCGTGGGGAAAGCGTAAAATATCGCAACTTAACCAATATAACCTTTCAAATTTTAGACTAGCGTGAACAAAACGTATAACACTCTTCGCATCTTATATCGCTTCAAAAGAAAAACGGAACCCGACAAGGCATCAAGACAAATTTCCATTGAAACAGAATACGAACTAAACAAGCAGGTATATCAGAAAATAATAAGGGGTTAGATTTATTTGCAACTTATTTTAATGTAAAATGCCTGTTCCTGGTTTCCGGATTCAACCTCCACAGTTGTCGATTCATTTACAATTTCTTGGTATGATGAGTATTTTTACGCTTTTCCCTTGTTTTCTATGTTATTTAAGGCTTTAGATAAAATGATGATGCCACCGGAATATTGGTGGCTAGTACAGCCCTGGTATACCGTGTTTCCTAGTTTATTAGTTGGGAAACCATTGACTTTTAAATCAAGTAAAAATTAACTACTCTCTATAGAGACTCTCATCTATTAGACAGGAAATTTTTCCTGGTGGCAAGGAAACTGTCTGAGAAGCATTTCTTCAAAGAAGCATTTCCGGTCACGCCATCTCAATAATGTTTGCATCCATCTCAGAAGGAACTTGAAAACAGTACAATGTTGTGATTTTAAAATTGGTTTTTTGCTTGTTCTGTGTTGATAAAACACCGGCTTTTAGTATTTTTACTTTATGTATTTATAATATTGCAACGATATATAAAATATATCTAACAACAACACTGTCAACGTTATCCTACCATCTAAACTGTTGCTAACTTAATAGTAATAACATAGGCGTACCTATAAAATTTTTATTAAAACAAATTGTTAATTAATATTTAACATACAACGCTTGTTTTAATAAGTAGGTATTATAATTTCTGTAACCGCAAAATTTCGATGTCTTTACTTATAATTTAAACATTTATCTGGACTTTTTAGTCCGCGAAATAAACAAAGGAGCTTCTTACGTCTTGATAAGTACCTATAGATAAGCTCTTAACTTTATGTTTCACCGCCTAATAGGGATTAAAATATAATAAAAAGATTTTTGAAGGGAGGCTACAAGTTAAAGCCCCCTAAACCTAAATACGATTTTACATGGAACGTTGAACCTGTATTACTCTATGTATCAACACTTTACCCTTTACAATCTCTATCACTTGATAAACTAAAAAGAAAACGGTAACACTAAACACTTATGGCACTAAGTTCAGCACATCGGATCCAAATATTAAGCAAAATTACGATCGACAATAATAGAGACTCTACAGTCAAAACTGAAGATTTCGGAAAAAATTTAAACCTCAGCTCCCTATAAAAGCCAGCAGCCAGCCCATTTTTCGTATTTTCAAAAATTAGAATTACCTATTATATGTCGCAAATTCTATAAAACAGTGCATTAAAGTCACCGTGCACATTCGTTCCAATTATACATTCCTATTCTTAACTCTCGAAAAAAAAAAAAAAAAAAACCACATCACCACGCAATAACTCAAACCTTGAGTAGGTGGATCAACTTAATTTTAATAAACAATGGTATGGAATGAACGTTAACGTCTTTACCGGATATAGTGTAAGACACGCCAGCACGTGAGCAGCCTTTAAGTTTGACATAAACCTAAATGTCATTAAGAATATAGCAGGGTGGAGTCCTAAAATTCTGACACTTTCTTCAGATTCTATACTCGACCTCTAGGTACGCCCAGTGACATATCTGCCAATACAATTTTAAATTTGGGTATATCTTAGCCCTAATAGGTAGCCCTTTAAGTATTCCGTTGCCTAAGGTTCAATTTATTACATTTGTTTTGCTCTGATTGTATATCAATAATATATTATATTATAAAATATGTTTATTTATCTAGAATAGGCACCCTTAATTTTTAAGTGGTTAAGGACTTTATGGGATAGAATTTTCATTGATTTTTTTTGTCATACTTAAAATATAGTTGAATTGAACGACTTTGCTGCCTTAATTGTTTTTGTGGTATTCTCAGGATTGAAGGTAGAATAATGCAAAATTGCACCATCTAGCTTTAAACAGCTACAATGTAATCATATCGGAAGACAAGCGATGGAAAATTGAAAGATTAATCGAATACCTACTTACCTGTATGAAGATTAATCGTAATTTTCCGAGCTTGTCTTCCGATATGATTACAACCCTCCCAACCACATGCCCCTTAGGCGGGCAATTTTGCTCTAAAACAGAATGAGGAAGCATCGAGGTGCGATAGCAGGCTCGGGTTGAAGATAAAAATTAAACGTATCGATGGGTATGGTGATTCAGAAACTACAATGTAATCATATCGGAAGACAAGCTCGGAAAATTACGATTAATCTTCATACAGGTAAGTAGGTATTCGATTAATCTTTCAATTATCCATGAAAATAGAAGAAATATTTATGCAAATTATGTTTTTAACAATATCCAAATATATACACATATTATGCCATCAAATATGAATTATCCATCAAAATAAAGAAATATTTATGCAAATAATGTTAATAACAATATCAAAATATATAC
>MU183853.1:146827-158575 GCA_016904865.1 Pissodes strobi | reverse complement strand
AGAAATATTTATGCAAATAATGTTAATAACAATATCAAAATATATACATATGTTATGCCATCAAATATGAATTATCCATGAAGATACAGAAATATTTATGCAAATAATGTTAATAACAATATCAAAATGTATACACATGTTAGGCCATCAAATATTAATTATCAATGAAAATAGAAGAAATATTTATGCAAATTATGTTAATAACAATATGAAAATGTATACACATGTTAGGCCATCAAATATTATTTATCAATGAGATTAGTACAAATATTTATGTAAATTATGTTAATAAGAATATGAAAATGTATACACATCTTCGGCCATCCAATATTAATTATCAATGAGATTAGTAGAAATAATTATGTAGATTACGTTAATAACAATATGAAAATGTAGACACATGGTAGGCCATCAAATATTAATTATCAATGAGATTAGTAGAAATATTTATGCAAATTATGTTAATAACAATAAGCAATTTTTCGCGAGGTTAATCCAGCATAAACGGTTTAGGTTTTGAACATAATCTAACGTTTTCGCGACATAACCTGAAGTAGGGGAAATGGTTATGACGCCATCGTTAGGTTAGCCAAACATAATCCGGTCTGGAGCAGGTTTTGCTTGGGTTATGTTATTTGCATTAGACAGAAACTAGCGTTTTCGCCAACAAAACCGAAGTATCTCCAGTGTATCATACATTTATGTTGGTGGGGATAGGTATATGACGTATAAAGGTTAATTCATCATAAATTAGCATAATCTAAACCCAGTTCGCGAAAAATCCCTTAATATGAAAATGTATACACATGTTAGGCCATCAAATATTAATTATCAATGAGATTAGAAGAAATATTTATGTAAATTATGTTAATAACAATATCAAAATATATACACACGCTATGCCATCAAATATGAATTATCAATGAGAATAAATGAAATATTTGTGCAAATTAGGTTTATAACAATATCAAAATATATATACAGGTTAATACCATCAATTATGAATTATCAATGAGTATAAAATACATAATGGTACAAATTATGTTAATAACAATATTATAAGTTTCATTTTACCGACTTGTAATGACATATTGCAACACAGAAGCAAAACAATTCACCAAAACAACAAACCGTACACTCCGATGGCTGCTGACTCTCTATTTTTCGTTCTCCAGCAATACCCTTCGGATCTCCTCCAAAAAACCTCGCAAAAACTCGCCATCAATTTATGACTTATTTTTATCTTTTACATGTATAAGGGGTGTCACAAAATATACACATATATATAGGGTGTCTCAAAAATTAATGTATCAGGTCTAATGAAATAGTATTTTAAAGATGTGGGTTATCTCAATATTATGCAACGAGCGTTTAATGATGGCTATTAAGGCACGAGGATGAGCTCATAACGAATGCGAGGGTCTTAATAGCCATTAATTTTTCTACGAACAGTCCCAATAATGAAAAATAGTCTTCATTTTGTTTAAATTTACTAAGTAAATTTTCTATGAACTGCCATCATTGATAAATTTTAAATACATATGTCATGATCATGGTTGTCTTATATAGAGAATAAGGAGTAGAAAAATATCTATTACCTAGATACAGTCTTGGATCCATATACGTTCGATAGATGGCACTAGGTGCGTTTTGATGTTATTTTTTGGCAGGAATCTTGCCGTGGGTTTTGCTATACCCACTGGGCCTCCACTTACTTTACTTGGCTAATAGAATCCAGTAAATTCAGCAATTAGGAATTACTAAACGAAAAAATCTTCCAAATTAAATGAAATAAAGTCTCATATAATTCAATTCATCAATGATTGTTCAATGTTTATACTAACGGGTTATTTTAATTCGTTTTATTTAAAATGTGTTTTATGTGTTATAATAATTAGCTAACTATAATCTAGCAAAGAGTTACACTTAACTGATTTACTTCTTGATGATTTCTTTATTTTAATCGAAACGATCGCCATATTTAGCACGACGCCGACGGCACTCGAACTACGGCTAGATACTATAAGTGAGAAGCCCTATGAATTAGAGACCTACGCAGTTATGTAATCGACGTAATCTGTAAGACTTCAGATTTTAACCTCCTATGCTGCTAATTAGATCAAGTAATCTATTCAGAACCATCGGGGTAAAATATGTGAAGTAGAATAAAGTTGGAAAATTGAAGTAATGGTCATTTGTTTTCTTCAGCCTAAAGTCAATCAATCACCAACCATTATATCAAAATTACATTTGGCAAAAGAATCTGTATTAACGATAAATAATGTCTGACCAGGCTAAAATAAGAATTTAAGATGCATATTTATCTATGCAATCTAGATGAATAATTATTTCTGTGAAGCATTTAGAAGAATTGGGTATCAAAGTTACAAACACGCTTTTAGGTACTAAATTCAAATTCAAAATATGCTTTATTGTTAATGTCATGTTAACAAAGCTGTTAGCATAAAAGCAAAGGTAAAATGGTAATAAAACAAATTATAAACAAATTACACCATCGAAAAAATTATACAAAAAAAAGAACTCGAAGGTCACATAGAGGAGTTTCACCTAACCCAACAGGAATGTAAAATAAGATCGGCACTAAATTTGTCATTAATGTTTAAGCCATTTTACAAACCAAACAATACAAATATGTTCTGACAAATCACACTGCATTCTCTTAAAACTCTCCCAATGATTTTTCAGTCAGCATCTTTTTGCTGCCCTTCTAAAGGACAGAAGGACTTCACAGTACGACAGCTTTTATATTGGTGAGGAATAAAGTTATACATCTTCTTTCTCTCATAAATAATAGAGATCTTTGTCAAAGCCGACGTTTGAATTGGCAATTTTAAGCTACATGCCTCATGAGTAGCATTTTCATTTATTAAGAGCCCGTTTCTAGGCTTGTAACCATAGACACAGAAAGAAAGGCAATGTTAAGATCTTCCTAGACCTAAACAAAGATCGACAAGACTCTTGAGGGCTGCTCTCTTTGGGAGAATGAACAATCAGCTTATCACAGGTTATGATGTCTCCAATAGAAATGCCATACCGGAGGTGTGCTCCACCAGCGCATGATAAACTGTATTTGCTGCTTCGAAGCCAATTTCGCGGGCAACCACTCTCACAGCCTAACACCCCCTTACTAATCGACAAAATATGGTTTTGAAATTTTAACCCCTCATCAATGGTCAGCCAAGAAACCTGGCCTCTCTCTCTGTCTAATTACAAGAGAGTCCTTGGGGAGCTACCTTGGGGTCCGAAACATTACAACGAAAACAAACAATAGTGTTTTTTGTACATTAAACACCAGCCGATTAGCATCACACGACTGCTGAATACGAGACAGTATATATTTCGATTTTCGGCCGTCGGATCTCGGCGCCATTTGCGGTAGGCGGCATTTTTGGTATCCACTGCTCTTGAGCAGTTTTTTCCAAACCATGGTTTACTATTTGAGATACGTTTCATAGAAGAAGATATGAATGGAACCCTGCAGTTGGTTTCATTCATATCTAGCAACTCCACGAAATGAAGTTCCACAAAAGTATTCGATGACTCACACAGTCGAAGGCTTTAGATAGGTCACAAAACACTGCCATTGCGCACTTCAAAAACTGATAAATAGCATTATTGGTGCTCCTACCTGCATGCAGTATCTGTCTATGACGAAGAAATGATGCTACTCGACGCTTGGTTAATTTTTCTATAATCTTTGAAATAGTAGACAGAAGTGATACAGGTCTGTTAGTTGCTTCGGGCAACTAACAGCTGTATCACTCGACACCCTCACCACCCTTATACAAAGGAATAACTCAGGCTATTTTTTAGACCATGACAGGTTAATGGCATTCACTAAAGCCTCCAAAGCACGGGGTGACAGGTTCATGAAAATTTTAGCTGACAAACCATAATCCCTGAAGAGTTCTTGTTTCTTGTAGAGGCCACAGCACGAACCACCTGAATAATCCGTTGGATTAAAAAAGAATGATCGACCCTCTGAATTGTCACTTAAATAGGTCAAATTGTCTGTCAGGTTCCTGGCAATATTGCAGTAATAATCATTTAAAATATTAAGATACAGATCGATTAAATTAATTTGAGGTTATGGTTATGCTCTTAAACTCTCTCACCGATATTACCAGAATAATAAATCAAAGCAACATAAGATACTACTTGTTAAACTATGCCTTCTAACCTTAATATTGCTCAAATCTTATTGTATAGGTGTAGACAGTAAATATATGGAGGTATAAATGAAATGATTGTTTAACAAACTTAACCCAAATCAATGTCAAGTCGATTCTGATATCAAGGCAACAAATTAAGTCACCAAATTTCAGTTATGTGAAATAAATTGCTGCTATAAGCTTTACAGCCAAATACAGTAAAAATTAACTCAATCAGCTATTGGGACACTAGCCAAATGAATTCCCCGACTAACTAAATATAAAATTAAGTATCTCCTTTAATTGAAACGGGAATTAACGAGAATATAAACGATATACGTCAAACGGCCTACAGTTGTTTAATTAAAACTTCATTCATTAATATGATTTATAACGATAAGCTATATACGGTAATTAAGGCAAATGACCGACAGTCATTTGATAAGAATTATTAAAATGATATATCAAGGTAAGAAATATACGATAAATGCCTACAATCATTTGACTATATATTCATTAATTAAAATGATATATACCGGTAAGCTCTACAGGGTGTCCCAAAATTAGTGTAAAAGATTTTAACAGCGCATTCTACATATAAAATAGCCTCTAGTTTTATTTTGATAAACTTATGTCGAAAAATGCACCCTAGCAGAGTTACAGCCCTTAACAGGTTTCCTCTGAAGATGGTTTTTAATCCATAATTTCGAAACGGTTACAGCTATGCCTTTGAAATTTTGGTATTAGGGTAATTTTAGCATGCAGATTAAGTTTCTCAAATTAGAATATTCAAATTTTAGTCAGAGCCGTGACTGATGATGCTAACATGGTTAGCGAAACGCGCGTCGAGTGCAATAATTGTGTTTCGGTATTGTGGATAAAACTCCGTTTTAGTATTTCTATATTAGTTCAACTGTACGTTTATTTATAGTAACCATTAACACTTTTGTATTCCATGCATAAAATTTAATCCACAAAGACATCTAAACTAGCGTAACAGAGCGCTCCGGCCGGAGCCATCATGAGTGTTACCTGGAAAGTGAGGAAAAGAACCACCCATTAGTGGAACCAGTAAATGCTGTGGATTTTGGGTTGAGAAATGAAAATTGCAAATAGAATTGTAGTGTAAACCATGGCAAGAATAAAATTGAGATTTGAATTTTTGAATTCTGAATTTATAAGGATAAGAAAGATGTTAATTAAAACTGTAAAATAAGACTGATGAATTTTTTTGGAAGTTTTTTCACTCACTTGTCAGTAGAACAAAAATACATATCCACGAAGAGGCACAAAACTACATCAGACGACAACGGTCACATAATTAAACAATTAGCAAAGAATGGACAGACGTGGGAACCACGTTTTAATGGAACGACAAAGACGTCTCCATTGACAAGTTTGACAAGTAAACCGATGACCGCCGACGCAGAAAGAAATACGCGAAGAAATGGCGGTAGTTTTAAATTTAAAAACAAGTAACGTATGGGAGATGAATAAAAGTGTTAAAAATCTAATTTTATAAATTATACTTAAATTTTAGAAACATTATAGAAAAACTGCCAGTGTGCCAGACGAGACCCAACAAATTGCTTTTATCAATGTTAAATGGTCTGAAACAGACAAGTTATTTGGAAAAAATATTTTTGATTTAAATTGGTTGATCAAGTAGGTGTAAAAATTTTGGGAAGTGAAAAAAGTACTTAATTAAGTAGGCTGCTAGTGAAATACTTACGAGAAGATATTAACCTTGGTTAACCCAACTCGAAGAATTAAAAAATGAAAAGCTTAACTAATTAAGAGAAGAGATTAGCCTGGGTTAACTTAACTCGGAGAATTGGAAGAGGTAAAACCAGAAAGAACTTAACTAATTAAGAAAAGAGATTAGCCTGGGCTAACTCTACTCCAAGAATTGAAAAAAGGAGAAAGAAAGTAAAGAGTTTAACTAATTAAGAAAGAGGTTAGCCTGGGCTAACTCCACTCGAAGAATTGAAAGAGGAAGAAACAGAAAAACTTAACTAATTAGAAGAAGAGATTAGCCTGGGCTAACTCTACTTAAGGAAATGAAAAAAGAAAGAAAAGAAAGAGCTTAATTAATTATGAGAAGAGACTAGCCTGAACTACCTCAACTGGGTAAAAATAAATTTAATTCTCTTATTCTATAAGTATTATATAATAATCAGTTTAGAGTGTGTAGACAGAGGAACCTCAATCAAGAAGTCGCCTGTGTAACGGTATGTAAGATCTGTTAAGATTGACTTGAGTATTGAGGCAATGGTTGTATGTAATCAGCTCGCTGTTGATGCTGATCTCGATGCCTTCCAGAAAATCCAGCCTATTGAAGTTTTTAGATGAGACGTTATGAAGAATTTTAGCGTTAGATTGAGGGCTGAAACTGTGGTTATGATCACGCAAATGTTCACCAAAAGCAGAGTTCATATTCCTATTTAAATGTTCACTAATGTGAACTCTGAGGGGTCTACATGTTCTACCTATGTATATACTACCGCAAGAATTGCAAGACTGTTTTTGAGAGCGTGTCAATTCTATCCTTTGTATTATTTAAAAAAGTTTGTAATTTGTTTTTATGTTTACAAGAAATTACAGAATTGCTGACATAATGGCGAATGGTTTAAATATTTGGCTGTTAGTCTGAGTATTAAGAAAAGGAATGGAAAAGTATTTTTTAGATGAATGGTCTAAAAGACTGTTAGAGAGTTCCCTTCTAAGTTTTTTAATATTGGTTTTATTAATTAACTTATCAACAAGACTGGGATCAAATTGATTATTAAAGGCGATCTGTTTG
Organism: Pissodes strobi; assembly: GCA_016904865.1. Lineage (NCBI taxonomy): Eukaryota > Metazoa > Arthropoda > Insecta > Coleoptera > Curculionidae > Pissodes > Pissodes strobi. The sequence goes on along the minus strand of MU183853.1, from coordinate 151,600 downwards.
ATTATTTTGACGTCTTTATTATATTCGATTGTAGACAGTGGTACATTAAGTAACCTATTGACGTAGCAATGAAAGGCTGCCATTTTATGTTGTCACAGATGGTGGGATTGATACGAAACAGTGTGATCAGTCTAAGTAGGTTTCCTATAAATCCCACCATCCATCAGAGTTGCCAGATTAGGGGATTTTCCCCAAAAATTAGGGGATTTTTTTTCTTTAGGGGTATTTTTCGGGGATATTTTATTCTGGGGATTTCTACTGGGGAAACCATATTTACCTTGGGAATAACAGGGGATTTTAAGTTTGACGCGACTCAAATCTGATCTCTTAAATCACAAAATCAGATAATAACATAAAAATCCAATTATTCTGACATTCTGATCATAAAATGTAAACAACATATATTTTACTAATCTTTATGTCCGAGCTGCGCTGACGCCATCTATAGTTGAGGCACAAAAATATTTAATACGCCAAATGGTTTTATATACTTTTAAAGAAATTTATCGTTATTTAACTTTAGGGAAATAATCTTAGGTTAAATATACTAATCAGTTTAAGAAATATTAAATTTTTAAATTGAAAACGCCTTTAGGCTCGTTCACACAATAATCGACTAATATGTATTATACCAGTCGGTATACTTATACTAGTTTTTCACAAAAACCTTCGAATAAGGTGGGGGATAATGGTGCGAGAGGTAACGGGCTCGATACGCGAAGCTTTCTTTCAAGAAACATTTTTTCTTATTTTTATTTAGCTTTTAATGTTCCATTATTTATCTTGTTTTTTACTGTTGTTTATAAGTTCTCTCTTTCATTTGAAAAATAAAACATTCCTCGGACAAAGCAGCTCTTATTTGCACTAAATATTTTCTAGTTCTTGAGGCTTTATATGTAACAGAGCTTACTTTGGGGATATTTTGGAGATATTGGATAAATATTTTAGCCACAAAAAATTATTAAAATCCAGGAATAAAATATCATAATCTAAGAAAATAAAAAAAAAAATTGGGGGATTTATTTCAAAAAGTCCTAAGTTTGAGGGATTTTTAAATTTTGACTGGGGATATCGAGCCGAACGGTCTGGCAACCCTGCATCCATGACAACATAAAATGGCAGCCTATCATTGCTACGTCAATAGGTTACTTAATGTACCACTGTCTACAATCGAATAAAATAAAGACGTCAATATAATCAAACAGATCGCCTTTAATAATCAATTTGATCCCAGTCTTGTTGATAAGTTAATTAATAAAGCAAAAATTAAGAAACTTAGAAGGGAACTCTCTAACAGTCTTTTAGACAATTCATCTAAAAAATTCTTTTCCATTCTTTTTCTTAATACTCAGACTAACAGCCAAATATCTAAAACCATTCGCCAATATGTCAGCAATTCTCTAATTTCTTGTAAAAATAAAAACAAATTACAAACTTTTTTAAATAATACAAAGGATACAATTGACACTCTCTCAAAAAGTGGAATTTATAAACTGTCTTGCAATTCTTGCGATAGTACATACATAGGTAGAACATGCAGACCCCTCAGAGTTTGCATTAGTGAACATTTAAATAGGAATATGAACTCTGCTTTTGGTGAACATTTGCGTGATCATGACCACAGTTTCAGCCCTCACTCTAACGCTAAAATTCTTCATAACGTCTCATCTAAAAAGTTCCCATCAGCCAACAAGGGAAATATGACATACTTGTAGCTGTCCTGGAGAGACGATTTGGAGACCAACACCGAAGACAACTGTATCAGGCACAAGTAAAGTCACGGCATCAGAAGCCTGGTGAAAACCTGCAAGAATTTGAGGCAGACATTAGACGTCTCATTCAATTGGCCTACCCGGGAGCGACAGAGGAATTTCAAGAGGAACTTGCTGCCCAATATTTCGTGGATGGTATCAGAGATCCAGAAACTCAGAAAATGCTACGCCTAGCCAAATTTGATAACAGCAGTGAAGCTTTGGGTCGAGCGCTAGAAATCGAGGCGGCCTGTAACATCTCCAAGCCAAAAATCAGGGCCGTATCCATCCAGGAAGAAAAGCCGACAAACAGCTGTGAATTAAATGAGATGGGTGAAATTTTGAAGAAATTAACGGAAGTTCTTCAGGCCACGGCGAGATTCCGGGAGCCAATGGAAGATAGGCCACATAACCGAAATACATCAAATCAGTGCTATAGATGTGGCAGGACTGGGCATTTCAAAAGAGACTGCCGAGTACAACTACGGTCTAGATCTCCATCCAGAGACGCTAGGGCCCCCAAGTCAAATCAGGAAAACTTCAATTAGTCAACATTGCGGGGCGGGTGTTGGCTAAAGAAGATAAAGCCCCCAGGATCGTCTCCATAAAAAGCCTAGGAAAAGCCGCCGACAGTCTAACAATTACAGGAAAGATCAACGGAAGAGCCATAACAATTACTGTTGACACTGGTGCGGCGGTATCTTTGATAAGGTCCAACAGAGTAAATAGAGTAGAAGTTCTACCCATATCAAAGAATGTAGTTTTACGTACAGTTACCGGTGAGACAGCTGAAGTACTTGGGAAAATGGATATCGAACTTCAACTGGGACGAATTAAATTACACCACACAGTGTTAGTCGCCGACATCGAAGACGAACTTATTTTGGGGATGGATCTCATCGGGCAACATGGATTCTCTTTTGACAACAAGTTTAATCTTCTGAAGTTTGGCACCGAAGAGTTCATCCTTAACAAAACAGACGATGGCACACCGACTAAAGTAGTGGCGGCATGTACTGTCAGAATAAGCGGAAATACCGAGCAGATCATTTTTGGGAAATTGGAGAAGGATTTTGGAGGCTGCATCGGACTTATCCAACACCACGATTTGCCTTGCAAACACCTCGTAGGCAAAGCGCTGGTCAAAACCGACGGCGAAATACCGATAAGGATAGCAAATATATCATCCAATTCCATCAAAATCAATAAAGGAGATGTAATAGCCACTTGCGAGCCGGTGCAGTGGGTAACCAGTTGCGAAACGCAGACAGAAGTAACACCCTCAACATCACCTAAGGAAGTCATAGAACATTTCCAGAAGTCGTGGCAACATCTGTCTTCCGAAGAACTGAAGAGAGCTACACAATTTATCAAAGAGCAGAACACAGCCTTTGAAAGGAAAAATGGCATTACTGGAAGAACGAACATCATAAAACATAAAATCGACACTGGCAGTGCTCACCCCATACGGCAGCATCCTCGGAGGTTACCAGTGACGAAGCAGCAAGAGGTTACCACACTAGTGGATAAAATGCTTGAAGATGGAATTATTGAAGAGTCATCAAGTCCATGGTCATCTCCTGTTGTCTTAGTCACCAAGAAGGATGGGACTACCAGATTCTGCGTAGACTATAGAAGGCTCAATGACGTCACCAAGAAGGACAGCTATCCACTTCATTGACGAACAGGATAAGGAAAAGACTGCCTTCTCTACCGGAAGTGGTTTATATCAGTTTAAAGTTATGCCCTTCGGACTATGCAATGCCCCCGCTACTTTTGAGCGTCTTATGGAAGTTGTTCTACGAGGCCTCACTTGGAAGACATGCCTGGTCTATCTTGATGATATAATGGTAATGGGAAAAACTTTCGAAGAGCACCTACAAAACCTGCATGAAGTTTTTACTAGGATCAAGAATGCTCAGCTCTTACTGAATCCAAAGAAATGTTTTCTCTTCCAACAAAAAGTTGAATTTCTCGGGCACGTCGTGTCATCAGAGGGAATCCAAACTGATCAACGAAAGATAACAGCAATCAAAGACTGGCCTCGTCCTCGCGACAAACACGAACTGCGGAGCTTCCTTGGATTATGTACTTATTATAGAAGATTTGTCGAAGGATTTGCAAATATAGCTGCACCTTTACATAAGCTCACTGAAGAACGAGCAAATTATAACTGGGATCATAACTGTGATTCTGCGTTCAGGAAATTAAAAGCGGCTCTATGTTCTAGTCCAATATTGGGATATCCGGAACAAAAGGGTAAATTTGTATTGGACACAGACGCCAGCAACACCGGCATCGGAGCAGTTCTATCGCAAGTACAAGCAGGAGAAGAACGAGTTATCGAGTACTACAGTCGAACACTTTCGAAACCTGAACGTAACTACTGTGTAACCCGAAAAGAGCTTTTGGCAATAGTACGGTCTGTTGAGCATTTCCATCAATATCTGTACGGGCAAGAATTTCTGATAAGGACTGATCATGCAGCACTTAAATGGCTTTTGGATATGAAACAGCCTGAAGGACAGGTAGCCAGATGGCTTGAAAAATTACAACAATATAACTTTAAGATTAAGCACAGGGCAGGGAGATTGCATAATAATGCAGATGCTTTATCCAGAAGGCCATGCGAGAATAATTGTAAGCATTGCCAAAGAATAGATCAACAAGAAGGAATTACTCCCATTAGGCAAACGAAATTTGAGGTTGATCAGCAGTGGACCACAGAGCAACTTAAAAAGGATCAGCTTGAAGATAGTGAAATGGCACTATTGCTAAGAGCTAAAGAAGAACATCAACCAAGACCAAGCTGGAGCGAGATATCAAGGACTTGCTTTTAAAACTCTGTGGGCTCAGTGGGACTCCCTGGTGGTGGAAAATGGACTTCTTAAACGAGCCTGGGAAAGCGCCGATGGAAAAGTAGTGAAGACACAGTTAGTGGTACCAAGGAGGAAGATATCGGAAGTTCTGGAAGAAGTTCATAATGGAAAGTCTGGTGCTCATCTCGGAGTGAACAAAACGA
>MU183853.1:130777-146427 GCA_016904865.1 Pissodes strobi | reverse complement strand
GACCGAATGAAGACACGATATGATCTCAAAGCTAATTCTATGGGATTTCAGATGAACGATAAAGTCTGGTTATATAATCCACAAAGGAAGAAAGGAAGATCTCCCAAGATAACGCCAGTATGGGAAGGACCCTATACAGTCATCAAAAGAATTAATGACGTTGTGTATAGCATTCAGCGTAGTCCCAGAAGCAAACTGAAGGTTGTTCACCTCGACAGACTGAAAGCATACCACGGACATGCAGTATCTGATCGGGACGATCAGGTTTAAGAGGGAGGCAATGTCACGACTAACAACCATCCGAACGTTTTTGTGCTACCCTATAGAACTAGCCGCCACCGCCGCGCCGTGCCACTCGCTTCTTTGTCTGTATGACTCATCGCCCGGCCGGTCGCGAAGTTTCAGGATCGCTAGACTGGAATTATCTCGATGGCCTCGTCGAGATCATATAGAGTGGCCTCGGAATACTTCCCGAATATTCGTGATAGATTTGAGATTATATATAAGCAGACCTAAGGCGAATGTTAGTCAGTTCAGTTCAGTTAATCATTGAGTGTTGAATAGATATTAGTGGTAAAGTTATAAGACTAGTTTAGTGAGTTAAATTGTATACAGTGGTAGTGAATAAAGAGAGTATTAGTTGAAAGTAGCAAAGTTGTACTTCTGTTAAGAACCCACGGGAAAAACGTAACAATATAATACTAATAGAATAAGAGAATTTAATTTATTTTTACCCAGTTGAGGTAGCTCAGGCTAGTTTCTTCTCCTAATTAGTTAAGCTCTTTCTTTTCTTTCTTTTTTCATTTCCTTGAGTAGAGTTAGCCCAGGCTAATCTCTTCTCTTAATTAGTTAAGTTTTTATGTTTCTTCCTCTTTCAATTCTTCAAGTGGAGTTAGCTCAGGCTAACCTCTTCTCTTCATTAGTTAAGCTCTTTCCTTTCTTTCTCCTTTTTTCAATTCTTGGAGTAGAGTTAGCCCAGGCTAATTTCTTCTCTTAATTAGCTAAGTTCTATCTGGTTTTACCTCTTTCAATTCTCAGAGTTGAGTTAGCCCAGGCTAATCTCTTCTCTTAATTAGTTAAGCTTTTCATTTTTTAATTCTTCGAGTTGGGTTAACCAAGGTTAATATCCTCTCGTAAGTATTCCACTAGCAGCCTACTTAATTAAGTACTTTTTTCACTTCCTAAATTTTTACACCTACTTGATCAACCAATTTAAATCAAAATTTTTTTTTCAAATAACTCTTGTCTGTTTCAGACATTTTAACATTGATCAAATCAATTTGTTGAGTCTCGTCTGGCACACTGGCAGTTTTTCTATAATGTTTCTATAATTTAAGTATAATTTGTAAAATTAGATATTTTTAACACTTTTATTCGTCTCCCATACGTTACTTGTTTTTAAATTTAAAACTAGCGCCATTTCTTCACGTATTTCTTTCTGCGTCGGCGGTCATTGGTTTACTTGTCAAACTTGTCAATGGAGACATATTTGTCGTTCCATTAAAACGTGGTTCCCACGTCTGTTTATTCTTTGTTAATTGTTTAATCACGGGTTTAATTATGTGACCGTTGTCGTCTGATGTAGTTTTGTGGCTCTTCGTGGATATGTATTTTTGTTCACTGACAAGTGAGTGAAAAAACTTCCACCATTTTCTTTTCATTTTGCTTAAAAAAATTCATCAGTCTTATTTTACAGTTTTAATTAACATCTTTCTTATCCTTATAAATTCAGATATCAAAAATTCTAATTTAAAATTCAAATCTCAATTTTATTCTTGCCATAGTTTACATTAAAATTCTATTTGCAATTTTCATTTCTCAACCCAAAATCCACAGCATTTACTGTTTTCCACTAATGGGTGGTTTTTTACTCTCTTTTTACTTTCCAGGTAACACTGATGATGGCTCCGGCCGAAAGCGCTCTGTTACGCTAGTTTAGATGTCCTTTTGGATTAAATTTCATGCATGGAATACAAAAAGTGCTTCATTTAGTTCATCTCGTACATGCACACAGCCTTCACTCTTCATTCATTATAGTAATAGGTATTATTTTATAATAGCCATCAGATCAGCGTGAATTTTTTTGCACCACAACAATCTGAGGACAATGAATTTTTAACAATATTGTGTTGAATATATCATTTAAATACAGCAGAGCATGTATGTTACTAAATTCACCGGTAGCTACTAAAATCAACTAACTGGACTGTTTTCCTGAACGGAATTGTTCTTGCACTCTTCTCGACCTTTTCGATAATTTTGATAATGAACAGCCATTCATCGGATTTGAAAATACGTAAAATTCTGGTTTTTGCACAAAACTTTTGCCTCAACAGAGTTAGTCTGATGCTCTTATTCATAGTGAGCGAGTCTACGAATGATAAAAAGGCGGGCAAGACTTGTTTTCGGGTAAGGTAAACAGATGAAGCAATGTAAAACATTTTTGAGAAACAAATTATTGATTTCAACACAATTCTTCTAACTATTCAAGTTGTACTTATGCCTATTAAGTAAGTGCTGCGATTCACGGTCATTGTTTAATAATAGACCTTCGGTACTACTACTTATATTCTAAAAATATATTCACATTATAGAATTATTACGTGAATTCCTATTTTTTTTTTATAATGATGCCTTCGACGAAAATATATCGTTTTTATATAATATTTCTAACGCTACGAAACCCATTTCGGTTGGAAATAAGTTGACCTTGTCGAAAGGTTTTCTTTATACGGCGCGGCGGTTAACACAATATGAAACATTCGCCTTGTTTTACACCTAAAGGTTTGCACCAAGGTTGCACTATTTTGCACCACTAGAACAAAATTTTGTATATGAAAAGAAAAACTCAAGATATCGGTGTTTCTTTATATATGCTTTTCTTTGTTCTCTCAATTTAGTTTTGCAATTTCCCTGTAATATCATCAGCTTTGTTCTCTGTACTTTGTAGGCGGATAGCTTCAGTTTCTGGTATTTTTAAAAATACTTGGTTACTTTTTTCAAAATTTTATTTAAAGGAAAGCCGAACAAGGTTGTAAAATTTGATCTTTCTCGGCTTCTCGGATGTTGTGTTACTGTTAGTACTTTCCCTAATTTTAAAACGAACTTCATATATCAGTTTTAGTTACTGGGGTGGGGACTATCCAAAGTGTATTTGTTTCTTTGGATGAAAACTTAATTTCAGTGGTTCAAACCCAGAGCAACAACATCCCAGATTATCCTACAATTTCAATTATTAGGAGGAGGCTAGTATCCAAAAGTCATATCGTTTTTGTCAATTGACGGAATCAGGTGAAAAACTTAGTGTAAAGAACATCCCTATATATTTTCCGAATGTTGTTCACTGAGATGGGGAGGCTGGCCTAGTATCCAAAAGTCACATCGGTTTTTTGTTCCGTAAAAGCTCAATTTTGCGAAATTAAATTCTGGTGCCACAAAATTTCAAATTGGCTATACAAAATGGTGCAAAACTACAGTAAGACAGTCATATATCTTTGTTTCAGATTGGATTTGTGGGGATTACGTTGGTTTGCCTCTTTGCCCATAGAACACCTCAGACAACCATAGTCCCTCAAACAATTTGGCTATTGTGGTGTAAAATAATTCACTTAAAATAATAACAGTTCATATGAAGCGTCAACTTAACCGACCCAATTTGATGCAAAAAAATGTAAAAGTGAAAATGTATACCTTATTAATAATCGCTGTTGCCAAAAGATCTTCATAAGTTCTATTGTTCGTGTCTTCTGTTGGAACTGCAGGATGAGCATGCGCCTTTTCTAGCAAAGGAAGATTTACGGCTTCTCTTAAAAGTTTTTCGATTAATTGCTTCAATGCTGTATGAGCAGTGCATGGTGACTGGCCGGTTACTGGCAAATCTGAAGAAGAAGTTACTATTAATGATACGATTAAAGTTATAACATTCAATTCATTCTATTGATTAACAGTGCTAGTGAGACACTTGAAAGCTATAATAAACCGCTCTCATTTAACGCTTCAATTTAAAATGTGTGATGATACGGTTATATCATCCGATTTTAGATATGATATAATAATACGCTTTTACCAGCCTATGTTGGTTAAATTCATTTTATATCAATAACGCTGTAATAGGAAAAATATTTGTTCTAAGAGTCAAGTAAAATGCAAGAGGTATATGAGTCTATCCCTGTTCAAAATTCATCGAATGTAATTTGTTTCCACAGAACTAGTTGTTTCAGAGTCGATCTTGGTCGATTTTCTGAACAAAAAGAGATGTGCTCTTAGGCACTGAAATTTTACCATAGGGCTAGTTCTAAAGTCATTTTGTAAATAAAACAAAAAAATTTAGCATTATATGAATATTTTAATAAGTTACTTTACTTGAAGATAACTAGAAGCTCATAACCACACAAAATATAAACACTGAATTATTGTTCATAGTCAGTGCTACAATGTGAACAATATTAGTCGAGGCAAAGTTTCGACCTTGAATAATATGACATAAATAAACCTCTTAAAATCTAAAGCAATGCATAAACAGTGGTAATACTTTACTATATATGTTTATAAACATAACCTTGAATCCATGTGGTTAAATGTCTGTTAGAGCTCCTGCGGAACAGCTTCTTATCAACTATGTTAGCTGATTTAGCTTTGATATAAAATACAACAATATACAAGCAATAATGACAGGATTAATATTACCTTAAAGTCCACCTAAAAGCTAATATGTACATTATGAACACCATTGACGAGAAACGTTCAATGTTCAGGAGGTTATCTTCTAACACTGGGGGAAAGTCACTTTGAAAAAGACTTGCTAGGCCTATTGCTAGCTTCTATGTACAATGTAGTTCAATTTCTTGCAAATAGGAATGACTGGAATTAGTGGTTGAATCTGGTATGCAGTTAATGTATATGACATGACATGAATGCCTTGCGAATGCGGTTCTTGGTACACGCATGAATGATTATTAAGTATGCTATGCAGGTAGCATAGGTAAGCTGAAATCCGCGTATGGGATGTAGCCTAGTGATAACTTGAGTATATTGGCAGACTAGTGCCGTTTAATCCTTATATGAGAATAAGGCATGAGTATGTATGCAGACTAGTGCAGAGTAATCCTTATATTAGAATAAGGCAAAGAGTGTAGCAATCCAGTGGTATACTGGTAATATAGAATGTTGAAAATCCAATGGAAAGTACCATTGGGGACTGTGCAGCGCATGGCACAGCCTTTGAGAGTTAGAGATCAGTGGGTCTCCAAAATGGCAGTAGATGCCGAAATATACCTTTTTGTAGGCTTAGTACTAGAGATCAGTGGATCTCCATAATGGCAGTAAGATGCCGAAAAATACCTTTTTGTAGGCTTTGTACTAGAGATCAGTGGGTCTGGTCTAAAAGCAAGTCGCAAAACAGGGAAGCCACAAAAAACCATGTTGTTAAAAATATCGATCCAACAAAGATAAACGCTAATATAAACAAAATTTCCCGGGTGCGAAGGCAGCATTCGGATTGAGTGCGACACGCAAGAATCGCTGCAAAAACTACAGGAGGTCGTCACGACAACTTTGGATGATAAATACGAAATTAAAATACCAGAAATGAAAAACCAAAAGTTGTCATTGTCGGGGTGTCTGAAAAGTACTTAACTAATATGGAGTCCTTCATTGACATAATTAAAAGTAAGATGCCGCAAACTGAAGAACCAGACATGTGTTTTATAAAAAAATATCTACCAAAGGCAAAAAATTTGTATAATGTGATATTAGAAGTATCAAACAATGCCTATAAAACTCTGATAAACTTGAAAAGAGTTTTTTTCGGCTGGGAAAGCTTCCCTGTTTATGAATTTGTGAGCGTGCTGAGATGCTTTAAATGTTGGAGGTATGGACACGTCGCTGTAAACTGTGGTCAAGCAAAACCTGTGTGTCCCAGCTGCAGTGGAGAACATGAATCTAAAGACTGCACTGTACTAGCGAAGACATGCACTAACTGTAAATATGCCAAAGATGTATTAAAAATTACAGGTATTGACTACCATCATACAGTGTTTGATAGGAGGTGCAGATGTTACTAACGAGAAATGGAAAAGGCTAAAAATAAAATTAGATATGAGTAGCAATCAGCGAAATGCGAAAATGAATTGTTGTGTTTATATTTAAATGTTGCAGGCTTGAGCAATAAAATGGTAGAAATTAGTAATTTGTTTAACGGAAAAAACCCCTAATTGTATGTCTGACTGAAACCCATATTACGGAGGAATTTCTTGATAATGAAATATTAGTTGAAGGATATAGCCATTTGGTATGTTTCTCCCATAGCCGTCATACTGGAGGTGCTATAATTTACGTGAAAAATCATATACTCGCAAGTGTTATAAGGTGTGAAGCAAGCCTGGGAGCCTATTGGTATGTACTGGTGAAAGTTAAATTGAGAAGTCAAAACGTTGTAATTGGCACTGTATACAGGTCGCCTAATAGTATTCCGGAAACATTCTTGACTTTTATTGGAGACTTGCTCAATGATCCTATTGTAACCTCAAATAGTGCGGTAATAACCGGAGATTTTAACATAAACTGGAATAATGATACTGCTACCAAAAGAAAACTAGAGGAAATCGGTTATGATGCAGGTTTTAGGCAGGTAGTCAGGGATGACACTCGAGTGACCTTGAGCAGCATTTCGCTTATAGACCGTATATTTACCAACGAGTGCGACTTAAGAGAGGCCCCAAGGATATTCTCACAAATCTCAGACCACAGGACTATTGGATTTTTTCTAAAAAAACAAATCGATACAAACCACTGCAAAGATTCGGAATTTAAGCAAGGAAAACATGGATCGAATAAAATTTGAACTTATAGGGAAAGATTGGGACTATACCAGTACTAATGTGGATGATCTATATACAAACTTTTTGAGCAATGTCGTTGGAGCAGTGAATAAAGTTGCTCCTGTCAAATGCATAAGCGTCGGTCCAAACCCTTGGTTTACAAACAGCATTAAAAGTGCACAAAAAGAAAGAGATGCCGCGTATAGAAAATTTAATTTAACGAAATCGGAAGCTGATTGGACAGACTATAAAAATAAGCGTAATAGAGTAGTTGCAGTCATCAAGAGTGAAAAACATACATTTTATGAAGAAAATATAGACAGATGTAGAGGAAATAGTAAACAAATGTGGAGAACTTTAAAGGAACTGGTTGGAAATAAGAATCTCCAAGACAGTTTTGAGAATGTTAAATTTCCACAAGATGTGGGTAAGCTGGAAGAAAATGTTAACAATTTTTATGCACAGAGTATAGTAGAAATAGCACAAAGTATTCCATGCCAATCGCAGAACTTTAATTTTTCTGGTGATCACAAAGATGAAAGCAACTTTGATAGGTTTAGTGAAATAAATCTCTCTCAATTAAAAAATATAGTTATGCAATTGAAAAATAAGTCAACATCCGATGAAGTATGTAACACAAAATTTTTAAAAAGTGTCTTTGGCCAGGTCGGGCATCCGTTGCTCAATTTAATTAACACTTCATTATCAACGGGTCGGGTCCCACGTGATGCTAAAGTGAGTGTAATTGTACCAATTCCCAAAGCACCAAACTCAACGAAGCCGGAAGAATTTAGGCCTATAAACTTGCTCCCAGTGGTTGATAAAATTCTAGAAACAGTAGTGTGCAAGCAGCTGCGTATCTATTTTGAGGAACAACATTATATATTCCCGGGGCGGTCCGGTTTTCGAGCAAATCATTCGTGTGAATCTTCACTGCAATATGTTTGTACAAAGTGGCGTCAGGACATTGGTGAGGGCAATGTTACTATCAGTGTTTTTATAGACCTTAAACGTGCGTTCGAGACTATTAATCGTTAAGATCGTATAAAAAAGTTACAAAGTTATGGGGTGTCTTCGCTTGCAGCGAAGTGGCTCAAGGATTACTTAAGTGAAAGGTATCATAAAACAAAAGTAAAAGACGTTATTTCGGCTCCAACTAAGAATGACATGGGTGTCCCCCAAGGAAGCGTATTGGGCCCACTATGCCACGCACTTTTCTTTCGAAAAGGAAATCCCTTTTTTTTAATAAAAAAAAAAGTTAATTAAAAATTAAATTAAATTAAGAGATGTTCAAAGCTTGTGGAGCTATGATGAGTTCCACCAAGAATTAGAATAAATCACCTACCGAATTCGACCCGGTCTCCCTACACTGGGCGGGACCAAAACGCAAAGTCCTGCAGCAAGCTGTTAGGCGAGCGGGCAATTGACGCGGCTCCGACGTGTAGTTCGTTTGGGCGCCACCAACTTCGAAACGGACCGAAGTGGAAGTCCCCGCTAACTTGCTACACAACCCCCGTCCTTGAAACTCCGCCGGTAAGACAAAAAAAAACTCAGCTGGAAAAAGATAAATCGATATACTCAACTACTGTCGAGCCAAATGAAACACCGCAAGTAAAAACAAATCGTACACTTTATTTCATACACCTACAAATAAAAAAAAACAAGTGATTGAATCCGCCAAGTATAGACTACCAATTATTAATCAGGCTTAAATACAAACCCCCAAAGAGGGAGGGATTATAAAACTTTACAGCCCCCAACGGTGTGCACACGCGTCATCTAAAATAGTATTGCGCTCTAAACTAAACACACAAAGATGGAGCGCAGGAAAAATTTAATCGCTTCACTGACACAGGAGAATGAAAAGTCAAATCCTAAGACTAAGAACTTATCTGTAAGGGTTCTGTCCCAAGGATAAACCGGAAGCTCCGGACGGACTAGACCCGAACTATTGTAGGCTGGTGAAAGCGCCAACTAGGTTCACCAGAGCGTAGAGGCTCCCCACATCTCGTCAAGGCTTCTGCCCCCTGGATGCGGCCCTTACTAAAAGGGCACTCGAATCAATAACAACAAAACACACGACGTACAATGACTGGGTTGACCAAGTGGAAGCAGCTAATAAAACTTCGAACAACGAACACTATACGTATCTCACTAGCAGGTTCCCAGAACCAAAACGGAAATACTTCCCCGTAAATCGACCAAAATCCGCCTTCGACGAGAGATAAAACTACGGACGACTTACGGAACCACTTCTCTAGTCAAAAAGCAAGACGAGTCCTTTCTTCCGCAAAACTCGTGTCCCCTCCAACCATCCGGTCGGGCCGTACCAAGCCGAGACTCGCGCAACGAATCCCTCCGAAAGCTGAATGCTGGACGGAATAGCTACGAGGGTGCTTCAAAACTTAATAATGACTCGAACTGCCAAAATCTGAACGTGACAACTACTGCTTATTATTTACATAAACGACCTTCACAAAGTTCTTAAAAAATCTTTTCTTAGCCTGTTCGCGGACGATACGCTTCTTTCAGTCGGTAAAGATTTCAACCAAATTGTTAAGGATGTTAACTCTGAATTATCCCTATTGTATAGCTGGCTTTGTGTAAATAAATTAAAATTGAATTCTGAAAAAACTAAATATATGGTGCTTGGTACCAAACATCACTGTAAATCGTTTCTTGATAAAAATTATGATACTTTCATTAATTCTGTTAAGATTGACATGTTACTCCAAATGAAATATTTAGGCGTTGTTTTAGATCCTCAATTGACATTTTCAGCCCATGTCGATTTTGTTTCCAGAAAACTTGGTAAAAAAATTGGTTTCGTTCGTAGAATATCTGTAAACTTAAGTTTCTGGGCCAAGCTATTAATTTATAATACAATTGTGTATCCACATTTCAATTATTGTAATTCATTGTTTTTGGCCTGTAGTAAAGAGGAAATTAATAGATTGCAGTTGATGCAGAATAAAGTAATGCGAATTATTATAGGCTGTAATAAGTACACCCCCATTCGGGTTATGCTGAGTGCTTTGAATTGGCTTAGCATAGGACAGAGCATTGATGTGTCGAATATAGTTCTTATCTATAAAATAAAGAATAACTTAATGCCACCATACCTTAAAAGTTATCTCATACCGAGGTCTGAACAGTATTCCTATAACATACGTTCTAAGGAAAATTTTGGAATTCATTTTGAAAGAAGCACATATATGCAAAAGCATTTATTCAGTAATGGTGTACGACTTTTCAATGCTCTCCCAATAGAACTTAAAACAATTGATAGCCTAAAGTTGTTCATAAGACGAATTAAAAAACATTACGTAGAGAGGTAGTGTGTATATTTTAAACTTAGTGTGTATATTTTAAACTGGGTGTGTATATTTTAAATTTAGTTGGATGTACATATTATGTATATAACAGAGAAAAAATCTTATGTTAGATTTGTTTTGTTACTTAAATGTTTTGTAGTAGCCAAGTGCTAAATAAATCCTACTTACTTACTTACTTTACACAAATAGTGCACTATATAAAAATCGGCCTCTCCTATTGGTCGATACGGATGGCCTTTTTTTTTTATGGCAGTGGCCCACACACTAAAGGGAGATCCTATGTCGCTCGACGAGCGGTGTGTGTGCGAAGATGTTGATTGACACGGTTCTTGAATATTTGTAGGTTGTAATTAGTGGGAAACAGATGTCCTGGAAGTCAGTTCCACAGTGATGCAGTGCGCCAGACAAAGGAGTTCTGGTAAAGCGCTGTTTTAGGTGTTTCTAGTTGTACGACGAACTGGTGCGCTCCTGCCGTCTGTCTGGACTGTCTGACAGGAGTTGCCAGGGGCGGGATTATGCGGGCCAAATCCTGGGAACATCTGCCGTGAAAGTATCTGTAAAACAGAGACATCTCAGCCACATATCTGCGATGTTCCAGACTATCCAGATTCCGGGTCAACTCCGGATCGCCGACGAGACGCACAGCCCTCTTCTGAATGGAATCCAGCAGCTTTAGGGTATACTTTGGTGCGGCACCCCAGATATGTGAGCAATATTCTAAGCACGGCCTTATTTGCGCTTTGTACAGCAAGAGCAACTGCTGCGGTGTATAGAGTTTTTTGTTGCGAAATAGCGCACCAAGCTTCTGGGAGGCTGATTTTGCGATGTTAGCAACATGGTCATGCCATGACATATTGCTGCTGACCGAGACACCTAGCAGCCCGATTGACGAGGATGAAGGAATACTGCCATAATGATGTCAGGGCCCGCTGTATTGGCCCTCTTAGTAAACGTTGCTGCTTGGGTCTTTGCTGCATTGAACTGGACCAAATTTCGGTCGCTTTCTCCAGGTCTTGATTAATTGCTGTAATCTGCTCCTGTCTGCGGTGATGAGTCTCAGTCGCTGGTAAGGGTTTTTCTGATCTAAAGTGGGAGACAAGGGTACTGTCATCTGCAAAACTGTAAACAGGATTATTCGTTTCGATCAGCAGGTCATTAACATAGATGAGGAACAGAGTTGGTGAAAGTATTGCGCCCTGAGGCACGCCCGCATTGATGGTGAATGTGTCCGAGACGTGTCCATCGACTGCAACGTGTAGGGATCGGTTCTTAAGGAAACTGGCCAGCCAGCTGCAGAGAGAGGCGGGCAGTCCCAAGGACGGCAGTTTGTTGAGCAGTCCGTCATGCCAAACTCTGTCGAATGCCTTTGAAATATCCAACGCAATCGCTCGAGACTCTCCGTAGTTTTCAATTGCCCTACTCCATATATGAGTGACATAGGCCAATATATCTCCTGTCGATCTCTCTTTGCGAAAGCAGTATTGATTATCGCTGATTATTCTGGTTGCACTCGAGCGACTTTCCAAGAGGATGGGTAAATCCCTTTTCTGTAAGAAAGAGAAAAAAGCCTGGAAAAAACGGGTGTTAGTTCGTTGGCGCACTTCTTTAGCACGATGGCAGGTATTCCGTCCGGTCCTGATGCCTTTTGCGTATCTAGTTCTTTAAGGATTTTGCGAATATCACGGTGAGAAAACTTGACTTCTGCCATGGTAGTGTTGATGTTCGGTAGAGTGGGGGAGTGGGGTTCGTCTAAGGTAGAGTGCGATGAAAACAAACAACCAGCGGTATTTTAAGATCCTTCACACAAGTAGAGCACTATGTAAAAATCGGCCTCTCCTATTGGTCGATCTCATGGCCCTACGCTCGCTTCGCTCGCTACGGGGACTCAAGAAAAGGAAACTAACCAGGTGCTAACCCAAACTAACACAAGACATACCCAAAATCAAGAAAAAAAAAACTGTTTAGAAACATAATCTTAAAATAAAAATTAAAAAAACAACGGGGTTTGAACCCGGGCCGTCTAGGTGAGACCCAGCCATCTAAACCTCTCGACCACCAGAGCTCTCGCGGCAAATTGATTGCATCACGAAAACATATTGTAATACGAGATGGATCGACCAATAGGAGAGGTCGATTTTTACATAGTGCTCTACTTGTGTAAAGGGTCTTAAGACACCCTTAGCGCGCCACTTCTTGTTACAACGTTTATCCACTGCATCAGTTCAGCTAGAGAGCTAAAAGCAGAACGGCTTCGAACAATACATTCCACGTATTTCGAAACACAAGTCTAGGGTCAGCTACAAGCAGAAACGCATCCGACCAATCACAGTGCTTCCTACAGAATAGCCAACTAAGCCAGCCTAAAATTCCTATCTATAGTTTTAAGGGTTCCTAAAATTCCGATCTATAATAATCGAATTTTATAAAACTTATGGGGTGTCAAATCACAGGAAACCAAGGGGAGGCAACTGCATCGGTCGTCGTCCAAATTAAAAGAGGTATTTTCCAGGGTGATTCCCTAAGCCCCCTATGGTTCTGTTTGGCTCTAAGCCCGCTCTCTAATATGCTGAATAGCAGTCAACATGGCTACCTCTTAAGAACTGATAGGGACTTTCAGCATAGAGTGGCACATCTTTTATATATGGATGATATTAAATTGTACGCGAGCACATCCTCTCACATTAAGGCCCTACTAAAGACTACGGAGGTGTTCTCGAGCGATATAGGTTTGCAGTTTGGACTTGTCAAGTGTAAAACGCAGACTGTAATACGTGGGAAGCATGCTGTAACAGGACCCTTTGAGCTGGACAGCGGAGAATCGATTGATCCTATGGAGGTGGGTGAATCATACAAATACCTAGGCCTAAATTAAAGAGGAATCCATTAAGAAGTATTTAAGTCGGCTAACAACCATTATTAAAAGTCAATTGGGCAGTAGGAACATGATTAGTGCGCTTAACAAATACGCCGTGTCAGCTCTCTCCTATACATTTGGAATTGTAAAGTGGACAAAAACAGATATCGAGCGAATTGAAAGAACTACAAGAACAACGATGACAAAATATAGAATCCACCACCCAAAGTCAGCAATCGAACGAATGACGCTGCCAAGGGCATACGGTGGCAGAGGAGTTACAGACCTGAATTTCTTGCTGGAAAAACAAGTTCACAACTTAAGAAAATACTTCCTTGAAAAAGCCGATGTTTCTCTACTCCATAAAGCAGTCACTTTGGCGGATAAAGGATATACACCATTAAATTTGAGCAACCCCCGGAACATGCAGGAGGTAACAAAATCCGAGCATTTTGAACAAGTAATGGAGATCTGGAAACAGAAGGCCCTGCATGGGAGGCACCCTCATGAACTTGGCTCTGAAGATGCCGACACACCTGCATCGAGCTATTGGCTGACTCATGGGGAAGAGAAGGATTCATGTTTGCTATCCAGGATCAGGTAATCCCTACCAAAAATTATCTGAGATATATAGTCAAGGACCAAGCTGTCGAAAATGACAAATCCCGCAAATGCCTAACTAGTGCGGAGACAATTCAGCACATCACGTCTGGATGCCCAATATTTGCCTACACCGAGCACCTCCACCGTCATATTGTGTGGCTAAGATTATTCCTCAGGGGCTGGCACATAAGCTTAAACTTGTTGGCAATACCACACCATACTATAGATACACCCCTGAAGGTGTTCTAGAAAATGAAAACCACCGCATCTACTGGAACAGAAGCATTATAGTAGACAGAAATATACCAGCGAACCGGCCGGACATTGTTTGGGTAGATAGACAGAGGAGGAAAACTTGGCTGATTGATATCGCCATTCCTAATAACAACAACTTGCAAAGCACAACTACAAGTAAACCTACTAAGTATGCAGATCTTGCTCATGAAATAAAACAGGAATGGCATCAAGACAGCGTCTCCATTGTGCCACTGGTAATTTCATCTACAGGGATTGTTCACAAAACGCTATCGGTCCACCTCAAAACACTTGGGCTCCATCCACACATAATAACTACACTGCAGAAATCTGTCATCCTATCGACCTGCAATATAGTCAGGAAAGTCCTTAACTTACAATAGTGAGAGTCATCTTGCCACAGGCCGATAACCTTTAAAAACCGCACACGAGCGAGAAATCGGAAAAATAATAATAGTATCGGAACAGTTGAACAAATTAAAGTAAGTTAAAACGAACCCAAATTAACCGAATTTTGGCGACTAACTAAAATTATCCAAAAACGTTAAAATTGGTTATAACGTACCGAACCGGTTTAAAAGACTAAAATAAATCAAAACTAACTGAAATTAACCGAAAGTTGATTGAACGACTAATCAAAACTAACCAAACGTAACAAAATGCACCAAAAAGGGCTAAAACGTATCGGAACAGATTAAAAATATTAACATTAGTCAAAACTAACCCAAATTAACGGAATTTGGGCGACTAACCAAAACTATCCAAAAACATCGGAACCGGGTCAAATGACTAAAATAAGTTAAGACTAAGTGAAACTAACCGAAAGTTGATTACACCACTAGCCGTAACTAACCAAATCTATTAAAATTGATTATAACGTATCAGAGCCGATTCAAATGACTAAATTAGGTTGAGAATAAGTTAAACTAAACGAAAGCTGATTCGACAACTAACCAGAAGTAACCAAATCTATTTAAATTGAGTATAAGTTATTGGAATTCACTCAAATGCGTAAAATAAGTTTGTACAAAGTAAAACTTACAGCGTTAGATCGGGGATTGAGACCAATAGCGTGCAACTTTTTTTTTTGGTTTTTACAACCACCTAATGTTATAAACTGTAAAAACGAACGAAACTTGAGGTAATATGTATTTATCTGGTATATTTTGGTAAACTTTAGTTTACCAAAATATACCATAATATATCAAAAGCAAAACTATATACCTGCCTTGCCTATCTGTGTACTAATATTATTTACAGCAGCAAAAGAATGCATTTTCTCTAAGCGAAAATTGGTATTGTACCAGGAGCACAGAAAGTGTGTGGAGGTAAAATCCCGCCAAATATATCAAAAGCAAAACTATATACCTGCCTTGCCTGTCTGTGTACTAATATTATTCATAACAGCAAAAGTATACATTTTCTCTAAGCGAAAATTCGTATTGTACCAGGAGCACAGAAGGCGTGTGGAGGTAAATGTCCGCCAAAAATATGAAAAGCAAAACTATATACCTGCCTTGCCTGTCTGTGTACTAATATTATTCATAACAGCAAAAGTATACATTTTTTCTAAGCGACAATTCGTATTGTACCAGAAGCACAGTGGAGGTAAATCCCCGCCAAAAATATCAACAGTAAAACTATATACCTGCCCCGCCTCTTTGTGTACTAATATTATATATTGATAACAGCAAAATAATGCATTTTCTCTATACGAAAATTCGTATTGTACCAGGAGCACAGAAGGCGTGTGGAGGTAAATGTCCGCCAAAAATATCAAGAGCA
>MU183853.1:114166-130767 GCA_016904865.1 Pissodes strobi | reverse complement strand
CACAGAAGGCGTGTGGAGGTAAATGTCCGCCAAAAATATCAAGAGCAAAACAATATACCTGCCTCGGCTATCTGTTACTGACATTATTCATGACACCAAAATAATGCATTTTCTCTAAGCGACAATACGTACTGTACATAATTATAAAACTAATAATTATTTACATTAAATTGTGTTAGGTGTGGGTGAGGGTGACTACTAGTCGTGTTGCATTTGTAAAGCCATTTCCCAGGTGTTTCCAGTTGTACGACGAACTGGTGCGCTCTTGCAGTTTGTCGTGACTGTCTGACAAGCGTTGCCAGGGGCGGGATAAGGCGGGCCAAATCCTGGGAACATCTGCCGTGAAAGTATCTGCAAAACAGGGACATCTCGGCCACATGTCTGCGGTGTTCCAGACTATCCAGATTCCGGGTCAACTCCGGGTCGCCGACGAGGCGCACAGTTCTCTTTTGAATAGAATCCAACAGCTTTAGGGTTGCTTTGGTGCGGCGCCCCAGATGTGTGAGCAATATTTTAAGCACGGTCTTATTTGCGCTTTGTAGAGCAAGAGCAACTGCTGCGGTGTATACAGTGTTTACTGCGAAATAGCGCACTAAGTTTCTGGGAGGCTGATTTTGCGATGCTAGCAACGTGGTCATGCTAGGGCATATTGCTGTTGACGGAGACACCCAGTAGATCGATTGACGAGGATGAAGGATGATGTCATGGCTCGCCGTATTGGCCCTCTTGGTTGCTGCTTGGGTCTTTGCTGCATTGACTGGACCAAATTTCTGTCGCCTCAAGTTTGAACTTCCTCCAGGTCTTTATTAATTGCTGTAATCTGCTCCTGTCTGCGGTGATGAGGCTCAGTCGCTGGTAAAGGTTTTTCTGATCTAAATTGAGAGACAAGGGTACTGTCATCGGCAAAACTGTAAACAGGATTATTCGTTTTGGTCAGCAGGTCATTAATATAGATGAGGAACTGAGTTGGTGAAAGTATTGCGCCCTGAGGCACACCCGCGTTAATGGTGAATGTGTTTGAGATGTGTCCATCAACTGCAACGTGCAAAGATCGGTTCATAAGGAAACTGGCAAGCCAGCTGCAGAAAGAGGCTGGCAGTCCGAAGGAATGACAGTTTGTTGAGCAATCGGTCATGTTAAACTCTGTCGGAATGCGTTTGAAATATCCCACGCAATCGCTTGAGACTCTCCGTAGTTCTCAATTGCCCTACTCCATTATTAAGTGACATAGGCCACTATAGCTCCTGTCGATCTCTCTTTACGAATGCCGTATTGATTATTGCTGATTATTATGTTGTTCTCGAGGTACTTGAGTAGTTGCTGATTGACTACACGTTCCATGACTTTGTAGATTATGGGAAGCAATGCAACTGAGCGATAGTTTAAGGGTGTGGTTTTCTTGCCTTTCTTTGGAACAGGTTGCACTCGAGCGACTTTCCAAGAAGATGAGTAAATCCCTTGTCGGTAAGACAGAGAAAAAAGTCTAGAAAAAAGGGTGTTAGTTCGTTGGCGCAGTTCTTTTACACGATGGCAGGTATTTCGTCCGGTACTGATGCCTTTTGCTTATCTAGTTCTTTAAGGATTTTACGGATATCACGGTGATGAAACTTGACTTCTGTCATGGTAGTGTTGATATTCGATATGGTGGGCCTTGGGGGACGTCTAAGGTAGAGTGCGATGAAAACATTTTGGCAAGCATGTTTGATTTTTCCTTGGCTGTAATCGCCGTGATACCACGTTCATCTGACTAAGGTGGGAGAGACGTTTTTGTAAAGTTGCTACTTATTGCCTTTGCTACCGACCAGAAATTCCTGGAGCCACTGGTAGTAGGGGAGCTGGCACGAAATCCACTGAACGAGAGTTATCAAAATTTTAACTAATGCAGTTCGACTTTGGGCTGTCCGGGTATACCAAAACCGACCATCTGCCGCCTCAGGCCATGTTACTTAACTAAAGGGCGGCTTTTAAAAAGAGGGGATGTTTACTATATGGTGAACGACATTTATCAAAGATAATCAATATACCCTTGAATAATATAGTCGATCCGAAGTGTTTTTGCACTACGGCAGACGATTTTTAAGAATTACTTTTATATAGCAGACGCCCGTCAAAATGACAGAAAATCAAGTTTACTAAACGACATTTATCAAAAATAATTTTTGCGCCATTCGATTCGTTATGTCATATAATACCTAAAAAAGGCATCGCAGACGAAAAAATTGCAACACATTTTCGGGCAGACGCTGTCAAAGTGACAGGTTGATATTTGGTAAACGATAATTATCAACGGAAAACTTACCCTTATTAGCAAGATCATGAATATGTGTAAACAATTTGGCTTAAGCAGACATTTTCTCTACTCGCCTGGAGCCTGGCAGACGCCCGTCAAAATGACAGAAAATGAAGTTTAGTAAACGACATTTAACAAAAGTAGTTTTTGCGCCATTTGATCTGTTATGTCATATATTACCCAAAAATATCATGGCAGACGAAAAAATTGCTGCCAAGATGGCTGCACCATGGTTCAGATTTGGTAAGTGAATTTACGGTGTGACCAACGACTGAAAAAATGCCTAATTTTCGTCTTTGGTAGACGATAGCATTTATTTTTACGCTATTCGATCCATCAGGTCAATTCGTACCTTAAAAAAAATGTGAGACAAAAATTACTATTATATGTTTATATTTATCCTGCAAAAACTTAAAATTATGCTAGTTGGACAACAATTATTATAAACTGTACTCTAATACCAATAAAAGCTCTAATCAGAGTAAAACAATTTGACGTCCCACAATACTTGGATATAAATAATATGTACCGTTTTTCGTTTTAGTCTTAAGATGTTTTTTATTTCTGTATGAATAGCAGGGGCGGCTACTCTTTAAGGTCGCATGGCCGCGCGCCCCTCCTCAAAAATTCGAGAGAATAGGGTCATAATTCAAAATATTATTTATTTAATTATTTGTTTATTTTCTACTTTATCGTTTCGACGCGTACTATGAGTGTTATTATGCATCCTCTCCGAATCCTTCCTAATAAAGGTTCATGAGCTCTCCGACTCGACTGAACTATCGTCGGGCGCAGCGAGATATAGGCCCGCGTCACCATGGAAACGGAGCGGCGCACTTGCGCAAATGGCTTGTTATACTTATTATAACAAGCCATTAGTTTGTAAGTATTCATCCAGAATTTCGCTGCTCTGCATTTCGTTTCCAAACAAAGAGTAATAAAACGACTTTTACTGTGAACATGAAGAAGCCGATACACGCATTGTATTTCATCTTTCAAAAACTAGCGCAAACAATATTATCATCAGAGCATCGGATACTGACGTTGCTGTGATAACTTTCAGATATATGGAAAAAATTAATGAACGTAACATGAAAAAAAATTTGGATGGAAACGGGTCTTATATCAAACAATTCATTAAGGTATATCAATTTAAGCAAATTGTTTGAAACTTTAGGGTCGAATCTGTTTAGGGCCTTGCCAGCTTTTCATGCATCCACTGGATGCGATTATATATCAGCCTTTTATGGCAAAGGAAAGAATCGCCCCTTTAAATTGTTATCAAGCTGTGAAGAAACTCAAAGGGCATTTTCTTCTCTGGGCTCATCCAAAGATATTTCGGAAGACATTTGTAATGTAATAGAAAAATATGTTTCTAAGTTATACAACCGGCCAAAACTCACCAGCCTAAATAAGGCACGGTTTCATACTTTTATTGACACTTATAAGTCCCAAGCTTCAAACACTCCACTCTTTCTGAAAAAGTCATTCAATGCTCAGCTTTTGCCACCTTCTAGCGCTGTTCTTTCACAAAAAATAAAAAGAACCAACCAAATAGCGGCTATATGGACTAGTGCTACTATAATCATAGTGTTTTATGATCCTCTTAACCAAGGCTGGATTCAAAAAAACAATTCATACCAGCCTCATTGGTTTGAGGGTCTTCAAACACCTAATGAACTTAGTGATATTCTAATACACGAAAATAAAAATGCCGAGGAAAGTGAAGACGACTTGTCACTAACTTGTTCAAGTGATAGCGACTCAGACACAGAATAGGTGATATTTTATTTCTTTTGTTATTATTTTTAGTAGGAAGACATAATGTAAAAATATGGTTACAGAAAGGATATCTATAATGATTTAGTTAGTGTTAGTTAGTGCTTTTTCAAATTCTTAAGTATATTTAAGAATGGAAGCACCCTATAAAATAGTTCCTTTTTGTGATGACTGTAGCAACAGATTGAAGGGATATTTCATTTTGATCTGTCTGCTGTTAGGCAGTATTTTTTTATATTTTATATATATACATGTGAAAATCTAAATAAATCTGGATTAAAGAGCGAGGTTAGCGATGGTTTTTTTTTCTTGTAAGCTTGGTTAGAGTTTTGTTTGAAAAATAACTATGAAATAAAGTTTGCGTTGATGATTTATCGTTTACCAAATCTCAATCCGATACTTTGACAGCGTATGTTCGAAAATGTCATCCAATTTCTTCGTCTGACATGATACTTTTGGGTAATATTTGACATAACGAATCAAATGGCCCAAAAATTATTTTTGATAAAAATGCCGCTTAGTAAATTTGATTTTCTGTCATTTTGACGGGCGTCTGCCAGACTTCGGGCGAGTGGAGAAAATGTCTGCTTAAGCCAAATTATTGTTTACACATATTCACAATCTTACTAATAATGTCAAATTTTCCGTTGATAATTATCGTTTATCAAATTTCACGCTGTCACTTTGACAGCGTCTGCTCGAAAATGTACTGCAATTTTTTCGTCTGCCATTTTTTTTTTCGGTAATATATGACATAACGAATCGAGTGGCGCAAAAATCACTTTTGATAAATGTCGTATACTAAACCTGATTTTCTGTTATTTGCCGGGCGTCTGCCAGACTCCAGGCGAGTAGAGAAAATGTCTGCTTGCGCCAAATTGTTTACACATATTCATGATCTTACTAATAAGGTTAAATTTTCCGTTGATAATTCTCGTTTGCTAAATATCAACCTGCCACTTTGACAGCGTCTGCCCGAAAATGTGTTGCAATTTTTTCGTCTGCCATGTCTTTTTTAGGTATTATATGACATAACGAAGCGAATGGCGCAAAATTTTTTTTTGATAAAAGTCGTTTAGTAAACTTGATTTTCTGTCATTTTGACGGGTGTCTGCTATATAAAAGTAATTCTTAAAGATCGTCTGCCGTAGTGCAAAAATACTTCGGATCGACTATATTATTCAAGGGTATATTGATTATCTTTGATAAATGTCGTTCACCATATAGTAAGCATCCCCTCTTTTTAAAAGCCGCCCCTTAGTTAAGTAACATGACTTGAGGCGGCAGACGGTCGGTTTTGGTATACCCGGATAGCCCAAAGTCGAACTGCATTAGCTAAAATTTTGATAACTCTCGTTCAGTGGATTTCGGGTCAGCTCCCCTACTATGGGGCATTGCAAAAGTTTATTCCTGATCCTTTGATTGTATTTGTCCTTAGGGTAATAATTAGGTATATTGTTAGACGACAAGAAATAGTGTCATTTATGTAGTGCTCGATTGTTTTTTTTTCGCCACGCCTCGCCGTCATGGCCAACTAATAACAAAACTTAAAAGTCGTATAGCATTTTTACAATAGAAAAATGTTAAATTGCCAATATTTCAAAAACTACAAGTCTTTCGAATAGACTTTATACAAACTATTTTTAATGCTAAATAAGATAAAATTACAAAAATTGGGGGTTTTCATTTGAAAAAAATATCCTTTAACGATTTTTTCATTTAAATTTTTAACGTTAGTTTTTGATCACCCTGTATTTATGTATTATAAAAATGTCAACAGAGACTACTAAAGTAAATCCCCTTCTACAAGGAAACCAACTCCAATTAAATAATAAAGGCTTTCAATAGGAGAAATGGAGAAATTGATAGTTATATTTAGACCTGCGAACGTCATTTTTGACATAATATTCAAAATATGTCGAAAACGGTTAGACACGTATACGATACTATAATATAAAATATATCTAGAATTTTCTGATTAATTCAAAAATGCCTTTATATATAGGGTATCCTATTTAAAATAAGGAAATTGATACTTGTCCACGAGAATACGTATATATAAAAATATAATATTTTTAAAATTTAGGTAAATCCAAACAACTTTTGTAATAAACTTTTTTTGGTACATCCCTGTCATCCCATAATAAACGGGCCACCCTATACAGGTTGTTCCAACGAGGACTGAACAGGGGCTTATTTTTGACTTTCCCTGTATTTTTAAAACAAACCAAAATAGCCATTTGAAGTATTTTTTCTGCTAAATTCAAAAACTGAACCAAAAAAAAAACATTTGAAAACAAACAAAGCAAAACAAAAGACTTAGGCCATGGATGAACTGTTTTTTAAATGAAACACCTTGTATATTACTACATTTTTCGACTCTCTAGAGAAATTTAAACATATTTCGTATATAATAAATATCCTATACCTATCTTTAACTGTTTACGAAATAATGACAGTTGAAAGTCGGGCATTTTGACACTTTGAGAGGCTCTAAAATCTAAACCGCACGAAACCAAAGAAAACTGTTTGCACATTCCGATCTCAGGTTTTCCTGAGCTATCGAAGGATAAGATAGGAATAGGGTTGCCAGATTTTTTTTGTTACATTAAGGGACAAAGGACCAAAAATACGGGATTTCCTTGATTTGCCCGGGACAAATGAAACAAGACAAATTTGGTAAAGTTTTAATCGAACCCAAAGCTACAAATTACATTCTATACACTAAAACAAATGAGCCAATATATAAGCCCAGGACTCGTCAGGCGGTGGAATGCTCTTCGCAAGCTTTCTGTAACCGTTTGAGTCAGCCGTTCGCGCGTGCGTTTTTGAAAGCCGCGGTGACAACAATTTACGAATAGCCACCGGACGGCAACTAAGCAGCCTGAACAATAACGCATGGCCCTCAGTTGACCGATGTCTTTAGGCAATGAATTGCCGTCACATGTTCTGGTGGATCAATGGTTAGTGGCTGCGTCTGTGATACGGCGCCCTGGGTTCGATTCCCTTTGATGTTTTCTTTTATTTTTTGAAGGTTATATTTGTAAAAAGTTTTTTTCTTCATAGCCGATAGTTTCTGTTAGTTGCGCGCCTGTAGCGAGCGGAGGGCTATGCCTGAAGTGAAATATTAGAAATTCTAAAATAGTAAACAAAAAGTCATTGTGTTATTGGTCAGGTTCATAGGTTGCAATCCGGCTCCAAGTCAAACAACCGATTTGTCAAGCACAACGGCGCCGGGCGCAGATATTTTATTCTTAACCATCTACACGAGTCTTCCGCCTCACGCATCACAAGGTTTACATTTGTAATTTGTATTTTTTTTACTTCACGCATGGCCCTCCGCTCGCTTTGCTCGCTCCGGAGCGCCAAACAAAATTAACCCAAGGTATGCCCAGAATCAAGAAAAAAAGGGTTTACAAACATAATCTTTAAAAAACGCATGACTTGCTGGAATCTAACCCAGGCCGCCGTATCAAAAACACAGCATTGAACCACTGAGCCACGAGGCCTACTGAAAGCAATTCCCTGGACAATAAAGGCATCTACTTATCAGAAATGGGTGAAGAGATCAAGCCCAGGACTCGTCAGGCGAAAGGATTTCTGTAGATGGTTAAGAATAAAATATATGCGCGCCGGGCCTGCATTTTTTGATTGATTTTGGCATTTTGTGGCACATTGCCGAAATACGGGACATCAGCTGTCCCGGCGGGACAATTAAATTTATGGCAATAATACGGGACGTCCCGGGAAATACGGGACGTCTGGCAACCCTAGATAGGAATGTGCAAACCGTTTTCTTTCGTTTCGTGCGGTTTAGACTTTAGAGCCTCTCAAAGTGTGAAAAGATAGGTATAGGCCATTATACACGAAATGTGTTTAGATTTCTCTAGAGAGTCCTAAAATATATTTAAAAAACAGTTCATCCATGGCGTAAGTCTGTTGTTTTTGGTTCAAACGTTTTTTTGGTTAAATTTTTGAATTTAGCAAAAAATAATACATCGAATAGCAATTTTGGTTTGTTTTAAAAATACAGGGAATCCTCTACAAGGATTTATAAATAAAAGTGAACAGGCCTTATAATTTTTTCCGAGATTTCTTCTATTTTTAAAGATGAAAAAAATTTAAAATATGAAAATTTTAGGGTAGTTTGGATTATTTATTTTAGTAAACATTTTAAAAGATATTCGTTTATTTTAATTTTGCTGAACTAATTTTGCTGCTCGGTTTTTGCCGCCAAAATATTGAATATTTTGCTTATCAGTTAAATATAAGCCTTATTGAATCTGACTTTTAAAAAATTTATAATTGTTATAAAAATAATGCATATTCTTACCTAGGATGACTTCGATGAGGTAATAGAACGAATAGAGCCCCACACAAAACAGAATGTAGAGACTCACCAAGACACTTATAAACACTGTTAAAAACATTTTAAAAACTAAGTACACATATCGTTATCACAGCTCTTGGTACTAATAATTAATCTAATTGCAGATGATTAAAAGGATTATATTCCAGAAACAATACCTTTACCTATATTTCGTTAAGAGAGATCTTTGTGTGTGTATGGTTATCTAAAAACAATTGTGTAAAAGCGGAATTAAAACACTATACTAAGTCTATAGTTATTATGATACTGACTTGACTATAGAAACACCTCAAAGGTAAATTTATTTAATACATTGTTATCTGCAACTTTAAAATAGCTAAGTAATAAAATCGATATAGCCTGAAGGCTGCGAACCTTTAGACTGTATATTCGATGGCTATAAAAACTAGGCACCTTCTCAAAATGGTGCATTTTTAATAATTTTTGTAAGTAAATCATTTATTTTGTCATATTAATGCTATTGCTATATTTAGAAGCTCATAATTTATATATTTGTATAGATAATAATAATTGTTCTTGATAAAAGAAAAATACCTTATCATTGTAAAATTCTCACTAGACGAGGACCGAACGTACCATATTAAGTAAATGATTCATTAGTGAAGGCATTTTTTATACAGGGTGTCTCTAAAAGGTGTGCACAAAACGCTGGCACAAATATGAGAATCTAACCTGCTTTATCTTAGTTCAAAAGTTGATAGTTTTTGAGATATAGAAAGTTGTTTTTTTAAATTTTTTCTAAACATTTACATTATTTACAGCTTGATTTGCACGAAATATGGCACTTTGGGGGTTTTCAGGAGTGTTTAAAGTTTCGATGCACATTGTAGAGGCCACCAGAAGCACTTCACCTACATCTAAAGCTTCATAACTTTTTTGTGCCTCGGCATATTAATTTTTTAATTAAAGGCAGAGACAAACCACGAAAAGACGCTCAAGTAAATGATAAAAAAAAGGTCCGAAATAATAGACGAGAAAAGGAAGATCGATGCTATCTCTGCCTGGCTTCATGAAAGGTAAAAACAGAGGGCGCCATTAGCTTAGGCCGCTAAAAGCGCGGGAGGTTTCAATGTTTCTTTTCGCTCTTTGGCTCTGCTACATTCTGGATCTTCTGAGTAGTGTAACGTTGTGTTTGATTTTGTGCACCAGACAATTCTTTGTAGAAATCTTGTACCACCTCCACTATTTCTCTTCGATCTGTTATCAAAAGTCCTTGTTTGTTTATCAGATTCTTGATTTGCGTTTTTCCCGTCGTTCCATTAGAATTCAAAACTTTCATGATTTTATTGCTTTCAGCAGTTTCTTATATGAGTTTTGTATTGAAAACTCTTAGATCTTTTCTTATATTCTTATTTACTTCCTGTCGGAAGAGGCTTTACAACGAGGCATTCACGGACACAAAAATGGGGTATCTGTTAGAGCTGTTTCTAAAAGTTTCGGTACTCCTCGTACAATCTTACGTAGGCACATAATATCTACTTCTACCGAGAAGAAATTAGGAAGATTTCGTCGCATTTTTTTCTGAAAATCAAGAAAACGATCTATGTGGCTATTTAAAAAAATGGATCAACTTTTTTTATGGATTAAGTCATCAGAATTCAAACTTTTAGCTATAGCTTTTAGCGATTTTGCTAAAAAGAATAACACAGGTTTTTCCATCGTCTTGGGCCACCCACCGATCAGCTGGAGATGAGTGGTTACTAGAATTTCAGAACCGACACCCTGAATTGTTTTAAGACTGCCCGAACCAACTTCACTGGCTTGAGTTAGGGGATTTAACCGAACTCAGGTTTCAAGGATTTATGAATTACTGGAAGCACAATACACTAAGTACAACATCGCTTCTTATGCAGTTTACAACGTAGACGAGACTGATGTGATGACGACGACAAACAATCCGCCTAGAGTTTCCTCAGTTCGTGGAAATAAACATGTTGGAATAGTCTCAAGCGCAGAAAGAGGAAAGCTGACAATCGTCGTATGTTGCTGAGGAAGAGAATGCAAGACCTATTGAATGATGGCTCTCCACTTGGTTCAAAAGCAACGTGTACGCCTTCTGGACGGATTGATGGCGAAACAGCCGTGAAATGGCTTGAATTATTCACAGCGCAAGTGCGGCCTTCCGAAAAAAAAAGTTGTACTTGTGTTAGATAATCACAACTCACATAAATACTATCCGGCCTTGGAATATGCTTTCGAACATCATATTATCTTAGTTTCAATCCCGCCCCCATACGTTGCATAAATTGCAACTATTAGACGTCATTATGTATGGACCCATTAAAAAAAAAATCGAGCAAGAGGTACATATTTATCAGAAGCAACATCCAGGACGAATTACTAGTCAATTTGAAGCAGCAAAGCTCTTCGGAGAAGCTTATTTAAAAAGCGCCAGTTTACAAAATGGTGTAAAAGAAAAAGGGTTTCCTTCCACTGGCATATGGTCATTTAATTCCACATTATTCTGGGAAGAAGATTTTGCTCCAACTGCGGTATATGATTCTAAAGAAGTCAGTAACAACGATTTGCCAAAAACGAATCCAAATATTATCTGCGACTCAGTAACTCCAGAAGCTGTTCCAGGTCCTAGTGGGGTTCAAAGAATTCCATCAGCTGTTCCTCATCCTTCGAATTATTCTGAGTCACCTCATATTCTTCAAGTACCAGATGGCTAATCCTCTTCCGATGATGAGCCACTGGATCAAAAACGCAGAGCATTGATTATAGAACATCAAAGTGAAACACCTGTTAAGATCTCCCTTGACTATAACGGTGTTGACGGTGGAGTTCCCATTTCCGCTGTTAAACAAAACGTTGAAACAGTTAGGACGCCCGATCTTGTAAGACCGTTTCCCGCCATTTCCCCGAAAACAACTCACAGAAAGCGAAAGCTGGGGAAATCTGAGATACTGGCAAGCACTCCAATTAAGAACGAACAATTAGAAAAGTATCTTTTTTGTTATGGCAGTGGCACACACACTAAAGGGAGATCCTATGGCACTCGACGAGCGGTGTGTGTGCGAAGATGTTGATTGACACGGTTTTTGAATATTTGTAGGTTGTAATTAGTGGGAAACAGATGTCCTGGAAGTGAGTTCCACAGTGATGCAGTGCGCCAGACAAAGGAGTTCTGGTAAAGCGATGTTCTAGGTGTTTCTAGTTGTACGACGAACTGGTGCGCTCCTGCCGCCTGTCTGGACTGCCTGACAGGAGTTGCCAGGGGCGGGATTATGTGGGCCAAATCCTGGGAACATCTGCCGTGAAAGTATCTGTAAAACAGAGACATCTCGGCCACATGTCTGCGATGTTCCAGACTATCCAGATTCCGGGTCAACTCCGGATCGCCGACGAGACGCACAGCCCTCTTCTGAATGGAATCCAGCAGCTTTAGGGTATGCTTTGGTGCAGCACCCCAGATATGTGAGCAATATTCTAAGCACGGTCTTATTTGCGCTTTATACAGCAAGAGCAACTGCTGCGGTGTATAGAGTTTTTTGTTGCGAAATAGCGCACCAAGCTTCTGGGAGGCTGATTTTGCGATGTTAGCAACATGGTCATGCCATGACATATTGCTGTTGACCGAGACACCCAGCACACAGTGCGGCCGCCCGTGGACAAAATTCGGATATCGATACACATCAAATGTACTGCCAATCGGTTGCAAATGATCCAGAGGGAACCAAAGTAGTAAAAACTCATAATATATTTCGCCGGACACCACGCCCCCGCGGCGTCGTGCATGGGCAAGTCATAACTTATAGCAGCTAAATAAAGGACTGTAGCAATTCAATTAAGTAGTCAATAAAATTAGTTTCTTAGATTGTAGGGTTCAGTGGTTGTGAATTTTTGACTATGATAGCATAGACTACAGGTATATATCTCAGTATTGACATATATGTATAGTAATATCATTTGATATGGGATAAGAGACGTGCATTCGTAACTAGGATGCCATATATGTAAACTGTGATATATTCACCGATTGGAGGAAACTTTTAAAAAGTTCTATGCAAAATATCCTGTGCTGTGGACTGTTACAAATTACTTATGGTTGGTAGTTTATAACCTTGTCAAATTTTTGTGCTACTTCCTGCTAATACAGGAGTTATGATTTTTTTAGTTCATCGACGTATTACCAATGCTGATTTAATTGAAGATTGGATAGGCAGTAAAAAATCTGAAAAGTCGTCATATTTTTCTAAAAATTTCCATTTAAGGGTAAAATTGAATTCTGAACAACTTTCCTCTTTGACATTTTTTGATATCTGGTCACCTAACCTCACTTTTCGCATATTTAAGGTGGAATTTTTTAATTTACCGCCATGACAGCTGTCACGTGTAAACTTTTTGGATGATACTATATATCATATTGTTCCTGTTATTAAGTTTATATCTATTAATTATTCGTTTAAATTATTGTTTTAAAATCTGACCTGTGTTGCCTAAATTGAAAAAAGTTTATGTTTTCTGTTATTGTTAATATTGTTCTATATATTGTTTGTTATATATTGTTTAATATGTGTTATTCAAACCAATTGTAAATATTCAAACCCTTTATTAATACATAAAAATATTGTTATGGTTTGTACCCTCTTTATTAGCTTTAAGACCTTTGGTAAAATTTTGCCTTAGGTTAAGAAATGGTTCTTTAAGGTGACAAGGAATATAAATGGTTTCTTTTGAATGAATGGATTTCGTTGCTTAAATCCTCGTATTCGCTCACTTATAAGACACTAATGACGTTACATTCAGTGGAAATTCATTTGTTTCTCTCTATTACCAAGCACCAGCAGAAATAACTTCATCAAAAAAAGTCATTAATGTCAAAAGGTAGAAAAACCCAAATGACTGTTCATTATCAGAATGTGCGATACTTTCCATTCTCTATAATTTCAATAATAGGGTCCCTAACCAATCTGCTCAAAACCGTTCCAGGTATAATTATATCTTTTTTCAGAATAACTAAAACTGTTATAGATGAAAATGTTAAGCTCCGCAATTAAAGACAAAATTTTACTTTCACTCAAAATTACAAACTTTCAATTCCGGGATAAAGAAAATATCCAGATTTTTATTACTATCCAGAAATTACAGTCCTTATAAAATGAGGTAAGGTCTATCCCGAACATATCAAATATTGCCAAAAACCAGTTCCCAGCTTTTATTCGACATGTTTTTTAAGTAATCTGGAAAAAATCTTTCAAAAATTGCTACACTTCAATTTTGACCTCAAATTCTTGATCCCCGACCTCAAAAACCCCTGAGTACCAAATTTTAGCCAAATGACGTCAATGACGAGACTGCTATGATTTTTGTCCCGATATCCCATATAAACGAAGCACTGTGCAGCAGCCCGATTGACTAGGGTGAAGGAATGGTCGGTCCCGCCATAATGATGTCAGGGCCCGCTGTATTGACCCTCTTAGTAAACGTTGCTGCTTGGGTCTTTGCTGCATTGAACTGGACCAAATTTCGGTCGCCCCAAGTTTGAACTTTCTCCAGGTCTTGATTAATTGCTGTGATCTGCTCCTGTCTGCGGTGATGAGTCTCAGTCGGTGGTAAGGGTTTTTCTGATCTAAAGTGGGAGACAAGGGTACTGTCATCTGCAAAACTGTAAACAGGATTATTCGTTTCGATCAGCAGGTCATTAATATAGATGAGGAACAGAGTTGGTGAAAGTATTGCGCCCTGAGGCACGCCCGCGTTGATGGTGAATGTGTCCGAGATGTGTCCATCGACTGCAACGTGTAGGGATCGGTTCTTAAGGAAACTGGCCAGCCAGCTGCAGAGAGAGGCGGGCAGTCCCAAGGACGGCAGTTTGTTGAGCAGTCCATCATGCCAAACTCTGTCGAATGCCTTTGAAATATCCAACGCAATCGCTCGAGACTCTCCGTAGTTTTCAATTGCCCTACTCCATATATGAGTGACATAGGCCAAAATATCTGCTGTCGATCTCTCTTTGCGAAAGCCGTATTGATTATCGCTGATTATTCTGTTGTTCTCGAGGTATTTGAGTAGTTGCTGATTGACTACACGTTCCATGACTTTGGAGATTATTGGAAGCAAGGCAATTGGGCGATAGTTTGAGAGCGTGGTTTTCTTGCCTTTTTCTCGAACAGGTTGCACTCGAGCGACTTTCCAAGAGGATGGGTAAATCCCTTTTCTGTAAGAAAGAGAAAAAAAGCCTGGAAAAAACGGGTGTTAGTTCGTTGGCGCAGTTCTTTAGCACGATGGCAGGTATTCCGTCCGGTCCTGATGCCTTTTGCGTATCTAGTTCTTCAAGGATTTTGCGAATATCACGGTGAGAAAACTTGACTTCTGCCATGGTAGTGTTGATGTTCGGTATGGTGGGAAGAGTCTTGCCTTGGGGCACGTCTAAGGTAGAGTGCGATGAAAACATTTTGGCGAGCATGTTTGCTTTTTCCTTGGCTGTAGTCGCCGTGATGCCACGTTCATCCGTCAAAGGCGGGAGAGACGTTTTTGTAAAGTTGTTACTTACTGCCTTTGCTACCGACCAGAAATTCCTGGAACCACTGGGGCAATGCAAAAGTTTATTCCTGATCCTTTGATTGTGTTTGTCCTTAGTTTCTTCGATCACACGCTTGCACTCGTTTCTCGCTTCGATAAAATAATTGCGATTTTCAGCGGTCTGGTTTTGCTGTTATAGGCTTGCTGTTTCCTTCCTACAGCTCTTTCGCATCTTTTGTCGAACCAGAGCTTTCCTTTTGATGGTAACTTGATGGAATTTGTGATGTATGCTTCCATTCCTGAGGAGATTACTTGCATGATCTCTTCGCAGCAGTCTGACGGGTCGTCAGTGGCAAAGCAGACGTCGAGCCAAGGAAAATCTAGGTAGAACTGTCTTAGATCGTCCCAGTTTGCAGAATTGTAATGCCAGATTTTGCGAGGCAATGGTGGATCCTTCTCCATGGGTGGCAATTCACAAACCGTTGTAATAAGTTTGTGGTCGGAAGTACCTAATGGCGGATCAACTGTAACCTTGTACTGGTCAGGATTGGTGGTCAGAAAAAGATCCAGGAGGGCGGCGAATTCGCCCCTCTCTGAGATTCGAGTTGGTTAGTCTACAAGTTGAGCAAGCCCGCAGCTGATGGCAAATGCTTCAGCTTCTCTACCTTCGTTGTCGGTCTTGTTGTGATGTTTGAGCCCGTTGGTGTTGTGGGCATTGAAGTCTCCCAGAACGATTATTTCTGAACTGGGGTGATCGACCTGTATTGAGTCAAAAGTGGTAGCTAGTGTTGTGAAAAAGCTTTGGTAGGCTCTATCGCTCGGAGGGCGATAGAGACAACATATAAACTTGGTTAATCCCTTGGCGGTGAACTTGAGCCACATGACGTCAAGGTTGTTCGGTTCGAGTGTTTCCTCGCGGTGACATGAAAGGTCGCTTCGGACAAAAAGGCATATTCCGAACTTATATCTAAATCGGGTATGTAAGTCGTAACCAGGATAGAGGTAGTTAACTGTTGTTGTTGTAGAACATACTTGTGTTTCTGTAAGGGCTAATATGTGTGGTCTATTTGCTTGTAGATGTTGGTGTACCGAATTTATGTTTGTATTTAGGCCTCTTATGTTGCAGAAATCTATTCTAAATTGGTTCGGTATCTTTGCTGTCTGTGAAATGCGGAATGAAGGGCTCCCAGGGCCACCCAGCGCCCGGAGATCCGAATGGCCGGGGAGTTTACTTCCGGAATATTTTGATCCTGGAAGCACCATCACGTCCATATATTCCTACTGTGGAACCCGGGACCACCAGCGTGGAAGCGGAACGTGATTTGGGAAAACCACTTAACGCCTCCCAATTCTGGTGGGGTGGTCTTTCACCGGACGATGCGAGTAGGCTTAGGCATCTACCACCTAGGGCTCAGACTCATTCCTTTGGCGGTCCCTAGTCTGACGGGGGTAAAAATGGGGTTTGTTGGGTCACTCCCCAGTGATCAGCTCCAGACTTTGTACTTTGGTGTTCTCCAGCCTGGAGGAGGACGATGGGATTTGATGGGCCACATCCCGTGGCAACTCGGAATGGTGGGGGCGTTACTCCCAGTAATCAAACTGCTCTCACCAGTTTGACGTTCCTGCCAGCCAATACAATGCAGCCCCTCTTGTCACAAACTGTCATTGATCGGC
>MU183853.1:94355-114156 GCA_016904865.1 Pissodes strobi | reverse complement strand
GCAGCCCCTCTTGTCACAAACTGTCATTGATCAGCTCCAGACTTTGTCCTGAGCAATAATAAGAAGAATCTAGATAAAAAGACCTGCCAAATTATAAAGGGAAATCCTACCTCTAAAGTGACTTCGAAGATATCTCAGACCTATATATATCTCCGGGCTCATAGCGTCCTGCGCCTTCCGGTCCCCAGCCTCCAGCCACTCCTATCTTCCCAGTCTCCAGGTTGTAGGTTCCGTATTGACACAGCCTTTTTTATTCCACCGAGCCATGTTGTTTTGGGTCTTTCTCGTTTCCTTCTTTCTGGTGGTGTCCATTTTAATAGAATTTTTCGGAGGCGCCCGTCTTCCATTCGTTCCACATGGCCATACCATATTAGTTGCCTTCTCTGTATCTCGTCAATAATTGTTTTCTCTACATGCATGATATCTCTGATTCGGATGTTTTTTATTCTTTCCACCCTTGATCTTCCTGCAGATCTTCGCCAGAAGTCCATCTCGAGTGCTAGAAGTCGTTGCTCCATGTTTTTCGTTAATTGCCATGTTTCACAACCATACAATACCACACTCTTGATTGAAAATGGAGTTATAGATAAGGTGTTTCTTTTCATGTGATATATTTTTGGACCATAATATTGAGTTCAGGCATCCGATGACTTTCCTGCCTTTCAAAATCCTTTCCTCGATCTCACATTCTGTTCTACCCGTATTGTCTATTTGAGTTCCTAGGTAGGTGTATTTGTTGCATGTTCCTATTTCTATGTCGTTTACGTGAAGGTTTTCTGCTTCTCTGCCTATGCACAGATATTTGGTCTTCGATTTGTTAACCGACATTCCCCAGTTCTCATATTCAGCCAGAAGTCTTGTTGTCATAAACTCTAAATCTTCTTTGTCCTGGGCTCTTACTACTTGATCATCCGCAAAGTGTAGGGTGTATAAAGTTTTTTCCTCATTTAGTTGTATACCCATTCCCCGCATGATCTTCTCCATTTTCGGAGGGATTCATTAAGGTAAATCTTGAACAGCGTGGAGGATAGACAGCATCCTTGTCGTAGGCCTTTGGATACTCTAAAACTTCCGAATATAGTTGTACCCACTTTAATTCTTGATGTCGCTTGATCATAGAGTTGTTTTATTGCTTGTATGGCTGTATTGTTTATGGAAGATTTTTCTAGGACCTGCCAAAGTCTCTGAACCGGGACTGTGTCGTAGGTCTTTGTAAGGTCTACGAATAGTAGATGGACATCTCTATTTGTTGCAGCTTTTTCTCATTTAATTGAACCAAAGTAAAGATGTGGTCCATACATGATCGTCCTGTACGAAAACCTGCCTGTTCTTCTATTTCAAGTGGTGAGTATTCTTTCTCAATCAGATTTCGGAGGATTCGTCCATACAATTTGCTCATTGTGCTGGTGACCGAAATGCATCTATAGTTAGAGCAATCTTCTTTTGTTCCTTTTTCGTGGATCGGTGTTACTCATGCTTCTTTCCAGGTATTTGGAAATGGTTCTCCATTTATGCATCTTGTCATCAGTTCCTTTAGGTATGTGGTTAGATTCCGTGAGCCATTTTTAAGTAGTTCTGCTGGTAATCCTTCTGGCCCCGGTGCTTTTTTTGTTTTCATGGCTCTTATCGCTTTCTCTATCTCGTCATCGTCGATATCAATATATTCTCCCTGTACAGTACACGATGTAGGTGATCTTGTAAGGTACCGTACCTATATCTTCTTTCAGTTCTTTGGCATAGTGTTTTTGCCACTTATGTATTGGTATCGGCTGTATATTTATTTTATTTGACGTTTCTTTTCTTAGTGACCTAATCAAGTTCCAGGACTCTGACGATCTTGTGCCGCCGATGTGACAGTCCACCTCTTTACACTTCCTTTCCCATGTTTCGTTTTTGTCATTGTTAATCATGTTTTTGTATTTGCGTTGTTCTTGTTTATATGTTTCATAGTCATTGTTATCTTTTGTACTTAGCCATTTATTGTAGGTTTGCTGTTTGTTTGCTTCTGTTCTTCTAGCTCTCTGTATTCCACATCAGATTGTAGTTTTTGTTGTGGTTGTGGTTTTCTATTCCGAGAGACTCATATGCGGCCGAGTGCACAGAATCCATTATGTGTTTGTAGAGATCTGTGGTGTCCATTGTTAGATATTGTTCTTTTAGTTTCTGGTCCAGCCGATTCTGCTAGAGGGTTCTAGTGCTCGATTCGTATAGGCTGTCAAGGTTATATTTGACTTGTTCCAGTTTTGTATCCTGTATGATATCCTTTATATTATCTGTATCTTTGTTGAATTTTATCCATATTTTCGAGATTAGTAGGAAGTGGGCGGAGCCGCATTCCACTCCTCTATATACTCTTGTATCCTTTATATGCCAATTTGTGTCTTGTTTTAGGATTATGTAGTCTATCATGGATTTGAGACCTCTGGTGTCCTGGTGCCATGTGTATTTATGGATATTCTTGTGGTTGAAGAATCCATTCAATATTTTCATTCTATGTTGTTCGCATGTTTCTAGAAGTCTTTGCCCGTTGTCGTTTAGCGTCTCTTCTCCACTTTACTATCGTTCTTTTTTCCTACTCTAGCATTTAGATTTCCTAGCAGAATCAGCTCTCTTTGGTTACCAAGGGTTGCAAGGGTGTCGTTTAGTGTACCTATTATAAAACTCATCTTTTACTGTCTGTCCTGAGTCGTCATTTGGAGCGTACACTCCAACAATAGTTGTTCTATGTCCTTTTATCGTTAAGTTAACTGACAGTATCCGTTCAATAATTTGTGTTCCAGTTATGGATTTGTTTTATGTATTTTTTATTTATTAATATTGAGGCTCCTTGGCCAGCCCTTTCATTCTTAGAGACTCCGCTGTCGATATGAATGTAGTTTGCGAGGTGTTCAATTCCGTTGCCTTTTTTCTTAGTTTCGGTGAGTACTGCTATGTCGATCTCCATATCTTCCAATCCTTTAACAACGTCGTTTAGTTTTTTATTTATTCCTCGTATATTCCAAATTCCTATAATCGTTTCCTTGTTTCGATGCAGTGGTCGTGTCCGTTGTGTTCCATTCGATTTCGGAGGCTTTTCGCTGGGTTAGCATTGCTACATTTTTCACTTGTAATGGGGAGCTAGCCCATTGCCAAAACCCCTTACAGACCCCCCCTACAGACCTACATCTGCAAAATGTGTGGAGAACAATATGAAGAAATTAAAGGAAAGACGACTGAAACCTGGATCATGTGTGTTATTTGCCAGAATTGGTCACACGAGGCATGTACTGCTTACGAGGGACAAGACTTTTATAAATACGATTCTTGCTATAGTTGGCTTCTGTTATGATCCCCGGAGTCATCCTTAAAGAACTAGATTCGCAAAAGGCATCAGGACCGGACGGATTACCTGTC
Organism: Pissodes strobi; assembly: GCA_016904865.1. NCBI lineage: Eukaryota > Metazoa > Arthropoda > Insecta > Coleoptera > Curculionidae > Pissodes > Pissodes strobi. The sequence goes on along the minus strand of MU183853.1, from coordinate 110,763 downwards.
ATCGTGTTAAAGAACTGCGCCAACGAATTAACACCCGATTTTTCCAGGCTCTTTTCTCTGTCTTACGAAAAAGCAACTTACGTATCTTCTTGGAAAGTCGCTCGAGTGCAACCCGTTCCAATAAAAGGCAAGACAACTACGTCCTCAAACTATCACCCAATTGCCTTGCTTCCAATAATCTCAAAAGTCATGGAACGTGTAGTCAATCAGCAACTACTTAAGTACCTCGAGAACAACAGAATGATCAGCGAAAATCAATACGGCTTTCGCAAAGAGAAATCGGCAGGAGATATATTGGCCTATGTCACTCATATATGGATTAGGGCAACTGAGAACTACGGAGAGTCTCGAGCTATTGCGTTGGATATTTCGAAGGCATTCGACAGAGTTTCGCATGACGGATTGCTCAACAATCTGCCGTCCTTCGGAATGCCAGCCTCTCTCTGCAGCTGGCTTGCCACTTTCCTTAAGACCCGATCTCTGCACGTTGCAGTTGATGGGCACATCTCAAACACATTCAGCATTAACGCGGGCGTGTCTCAGGACGCAGTACTTTTACGATGCAGGCGGCAACTCTCCTCCTAATCTATATCAATGACCTACTGACCGAAACGAATAATTGTGTTTACAGTTTTGCAGATGACAGTACCCTTGTCTCCTAATTTAGATTAGAAAAACCTTTACCAGCGACTGAGACTTATCACCAAGACGGGAGCAGATTACAGCAATTAATTAAGACCTGGAGAAAGTTAAAACTTGGGACGACAGAAATCTGGTCCAGTTCAATACAGCAAAGAACCAAGCAGCCACCTTTACCAAGAGGGTCAATACGGCGAGCCCTGACATCATTATGGCAGGATCGACCATTCCTCCATCTTCGTCAATCGGACTACCGGGTGTCTCGGTCGTCAGCCATATGTCCTAGCATGACCACGTTGCTAACATCGCAAAATTAGCCTCCCTGAATCTTGGTGCGCTATTTCGCAACAAAAAGCTGTATACATCGCAGCAGTTGCTCTTGCTCTACAAAGCGCAAATAAGACCGTGCTTAGAATATTGCTCACACATCTGGGGTGCCGCACCAAAGCACATCCTAAAGCTGCTGGATTCTATTCAGAAGGGAGCTGTGAGTCTCGTCGGCGACCCGGAGTTGATCCGGAATCTGGAAAAGTCTGGAACACCGCAGACATGTGGCCGAGATATCCCTGTTTTACAGATGCTTTCACGGTAGATGTTCCCAGGATCATTATCCCGCCCCTGGCAACGCCTGTCAGACAGTGACGACAGATAGCAAAAGCGCACCAGTTCGTCGTACAACTGGAAGCACCTAGAACATCGTTTTACAAGAACTCCTTTGTCTGGCGCACCGCATCACTGTGGAACTCACTCCTAGGACAGACATATAAAGTCTTCATAGCTACTAGGTTTTTGAAGTCCCCAGTATTGCGTTTAATAACATGTTATGTGCTTTGTTACAGCAGTATAAAAAGTGGTCAACAAAAGAAAGTTTAGAGTCAAAAATCACACCAAGGTCCTTGACAGTAGTAACATTATTTAATGTGGAATTCTGAAGTTGGTAAACATTAGGGCGAGAATCAACTTTTCTACTGAATTGAATATATTTGCATTTCTTAATGTTAAGCTTTAAGTTATTATTGTTGCACCATTCATCAAACTTAAAAAGGTTATCTTGCATCTGAACTGAGTCATTTTGAGATTGAATATGCTTGAAAATTTTTAAATCATCAGCATATAACAATATTTGACAGTGCTGAAAACAGCTAATGACATCATTGATGAATATACTAAATAACAGTGGTGCAAGATGTCCCCCTTGAGGTGCTCCAGATGGAGCACAAAATTCAAAAGAATGTGCAGATTTAATTCTCACAACCAACCTTCGGCCAACAAGGTAAGAATACATCCAATCCAACACTCCACCACAAACTCCATAGGCGGAAAGCTTATCTATTAGAATTGCATGGCTAACCGTGTCAAATGCCCTGGAGAAATCTGTGTAAACTGCATCGGCAACACCACCAGACTCCAGTGCACCAGACGCTGAACGCTCATACAAGGCCAGGTTTGTTCCACTGAACGACCACTGAAAAAACCATGCTTCTCGGTAACCAGAACATTGCGGAAGAGAAATGTGAGTGTTTCCGTTACTAAGAGTTCAAAAATCTTAGGGAAATGTGACATGAGTGGTACTGGACGGTAGTTCTCAACATCAATCCTATCTCCGTTGTTCTTGAAAACAGGCACTAAAAAAGATGATTTCCAGTAATGTGGAAATACCCCACTAAAGAGAGATTTGTTATAAATAATCCATAATGGTCTGGACAGGGCAAAAGCACAGCCTGGACAGGAGGCTGGACGGAGGAACACCATCTGGACCCGGTGACTTATGTGGATCTATCTGGCTTAGTTTTTCCCATATATCAGATATTTTGATACTGAGGTTTGATATATGTACCATGTTACTAAGTGATGATGGTATATTATGATTCACAATTGGTACCCCTTGGCCAGCCAGATATGTTGATGAGAAAAACCGTGCAAACACATCAGCAACATCCTTAGCACCGGTGGAGCTGGCCCCCCCATAAGTCATCGTGGATGGCAAATCATTGGAGTGCAACCTACAACTATTCAAGAACCGTGTCAATCAACATCTTCGCATACACACCGCTCATAGGTTCTCCCTTTAGCGTGTGTGCCACTACCATAAAAAAATGCTCTAATCATAACGAAAAAGTCGTTTTAAAAATAATTTTCAAAAGTATTTCCAATACCCCCTTAAAAAATTATTTTGATGATTTTCATAAATATTAGTGTATATATCCCCTTATGTGATTAAAACTGCATGGCCTACATTGATGACGTCACACGACAAGTACTAAGGCCTTTTTATTGAGTTGGTATTGAGGTATTGATAAATCACGACTAGTGAGACAAGCGACTAAATCTAGGGCAAATGTTAATAATGTTGTGAATCATATCGCATGCGCAGTACGATGTATCAGACCTACCCACGTCTTTACGGTCCAATGATTTGCTTCCAACGAGTCTCGTGGTGCAGTGGGTAGATGCTGTACTTACGATACGGCGCGGCGGCGGCGGCCTGGGTTCAATTCCAGTGGCAAGATACGTTTTTTAATTTTTTTAAGGTTATATGTAAAAAAACCTTTTTCTTTATTTTGGGCATGCCTTGAGTTAGATTTGGTTAGTTTTATTAGCGAGCGAAGCGAGTGGTGGGCCATAGCGAAGCGAGAAATTGATAAAGCAATCCGGCAATATTTTTAACATTTGCGCTAGATTTAGCCTCTCCTCCAATGAGATCTCAGGATTGGTTCTTTTTGATTTCATTTGATTAAACAAACAATTAGTATAAAGTAGAGTTAGGTACATTTTAAGTTTAGTTTCAATCATCTCCTGATGATGTTAACATGGTTAGCGAAACGCACGTCGTCGCCTGCAAAAATAATTTTTCGGCATTGTGTATAAAACTCTTGCCTGAAATCTCATTGAAAACAGTTTGAAGATGGAAAAATAGGTCAGTATTGGAAAATGTGGGAATTTTTTGGTGACTAGACCTGGTATCTGGTACATTTTATGGCAGATTCCAAAGAAAAAAATTTTGCTTTTAGCATATTGATGCGCATAGTTTTTGTCGTAAGTAAATAGATTTATTTGCCTGAAATCTGATTTAAATCCATTTGATGCTAGCAAAATGGGCCAGGATCGGAGAATTTTGATTGTTGCCGATTTTATGGAATATATCGAGATAAAATTGTACTTTAAACATCAAAGTTGTGCAAGTTATTTCAAAACATAGAACCTAATAAGCCTTGTACTTCATGATATTAAACTCGCATTGTTGCAGTTTTCACTTTTGTCATGTAGCCTTATTAAGATTTTAGGTTCTATCAGCTCTACTATGTTCAAGTCGGAAATAATAGTCAGTGACTCAATTTTAGTTTTAAGGCACCCCACGAAGGGTAAGGGAAGAGAGAAGGAAATTCCAGTGGCGGATACAATTGCTTTGTAAATTATTATGTTGTAATAACTATATAATGAAATAGTAATAAGTAGACTGAAGCAAATATCCACTTAAAAAAATAAAGTTTATGCACATAAATATGCATGATTTTAGTCTAAAATATGCAAAAAAACGTATATTCAAAATTATTCCTACGTATAGTAATAAGCAACAAAAATTGTACTACAAAGAAATAGGACTATGTATTCATTAAGGCTAGGAAAAAAAGAGTCATGGATGATAAGGGGTTTTTCTTATCATAAAATACCATATTGAAAGTTGCATCGAAAGTTGACATCAAAAATCAATAAAATTTTACGTTTACTACTCGTTATCGGAGGTTTGATCAGAATTTCATTCAGAATCATTACTATCACTACTTTCGAAACCAATATTGATAATAAGAGGTTCAACTATAACTTTGACCGTAGTATCCAAATCCCACATTTTTAGTTTTATGACATGTTTGATACACTTCTGCCAATTATCAGCTGCAACGTTATCAATAACTTCGTTTAACAAACACGCATACACGGTTTTTACCAATGCATGTTCGCCCACAGTTAAATGTCTTCACTTCTTTTGCAGGGGGGGGGGGGCAAGATTTGTCGAAGCTTCGCCCTGTTCCATTTTACAAATTAATATTTTGAACAAACAATGCAAAAATTCACAGTCCTTCGCAAAGATGCAACCGGGGAGACATTGAAAATGATGAATAAAAACGCAAAAATGTGATTTGCGTTGAAAATCATATAGTTTCCAAAAGCAGAGTTTAAAAAAGTAAAAATACAAACACACTAGTGTTTATATAGGTATGTAATTAAAGAAATGCATTTTTAGCAATAATATTAAACATTATAATAATTACAACAAAAATAAATAAAGAAAAATTAACATATCCTATAAAGACATCGGTTGTAAAAAAATGACAACAGAAAGTTATGTTCCCACGCGGTAACCCATCCAAGTACTAATCACGCCCGACGTTGCTTAACTGTGATCGGACTAGAACTGGCATTTTCAACGTGCTATGGCCGTTATCTGTACATTTTAGCTTGTTCATAGAATAAAAACAAAAATATTCGCATTTATAATATTAGTTAGGATTCTTTAATAATACGCACTGGCAGCTTCGGAGCGGATTAATTCACTGCACAAGTTCGACACGAAAATCTAATGTCACCAGGAATAATATCAACATAAGGACGTAGCATATTTACCTTATAATCTCGAGCCGACATCCTTTGATTTGGAACAGTCAATAACCAGCTTTTTCAATTTTTACTGTTTTAAACGTCTGGACATCTGAATAATAGTTTTCACAGTTCGTTTAATTTAAAATAATAGTATGGTTTTTTATCGTCTAAAATCCGTTTAAAAACGATTTTAAATGGCAAAATTGTGTAAAAATCAGAAAATTCGGACTTTTTAGGACGATAGCCGTGGCTTCGGCCGAAATTGTCGTGGAGTTTGAAGCGAAAATCAATTTAAATTCAACCGTCCATTAAAAATAAGCTGTGATATGGATCCAAATACACTGCGAATATAATATAATAAAAATAATACTTTTGACGGTTCGTTACATTTTAAATATGCTTTTTTTATCGTCTAAAATCCGTTTAAAACGATTTTAAATGGCAAACGTGTATATAGTACTGTTCTAACGGCTAGAATCGGTTTACACATTTCCGTCCCATTTGCCGAGATTTACCCTCATACCGCCGCGTAAGATGTTTACACATCAAAAACTCAAGGGCATTCAAGATCAAATTATCTTAATGTCATTCAAGGTAAAAGACATCACAAAACAGTGCACGGACGTTCAAGGTCATACACGCTTGGAGCAATCCCAAGGTCGTTTGCGCGACCTTCAACAAAACTTATGGATATTCAAGATCAAATGTCAAGGACATTCAAGGTGAAATGAGGTCAATGTCATTCAAGGTCGAATACACTTAAGACCAAGTGGGCGGGGTCTATCTCAAAGTCACCGGAGGGGGTAAGGGGCAAAAAATTGGAGGGGTGAGAATTGAGGCCGTCTATAGCACTCTACTGTGGATTAATTCACTGCATACATTCGACACGAAAATCTACAAAGCTTATTCTTTTACCAGCTACTCATCTTGGGCCGACATCCTTTGATTTGGTAAAGTCAATAACCATATTTTGCAAATTTTAGAAGAGGGTTATGACTCAATATTGTTTTAAACGTCTGGACATCTGAATAATACTTTTGACAGATCATTTAATTTAAAATAATAATATGTTTTTTAACATCTAAAATCCGTTTAAAAACGATTTTAAATGACACAATAGTATAAAAATCCGAAAATTCGATCTTTTTAGGACGATAGCCGTGGCTTCGGACGAATTTGTCGTGGATTTTTAAACGAAAATTCATTTTAAATTCAACCGTCTATTAAAAAACCCAACTTTGCAAGTTATAGAAGAGGACCATGACTGAATATTGTTTTAAAAGTCTGGACATCTGATTAATACTTTTGACGGTTCGCTTAATTTAAAATATGCTTTTTTATCGTCTAAGATCCGTTTAAAATCGATTTTAAATGGCAAAATTGTATAAAAATCCTTCACGGACGTTCTGGATTAGTTTGCTCCTCAATGCGACGGCTTATAATGTCACAATCGGTTTACCCATTTCCGTCCCATTTGCCGAGATTTACCCTCATACCGCCGCGTAAGATGTGTACACATCAAAAATGTGCAGATATGAAAACCGAAAAAATTATCCTTCACTTTTAGATCGGAAATATATTAATATATAATAAGCCGTAATGTTACTGTAATATTTTTAACCGGTTCTGACTCTGTTTAGCCCGTTTTGACTATTTCTAGTCACTTTTTATTAGTCGTTCAAACAACTTTCCGTTAGTTCCAATTTATTGATGTGTAAACATCTTACGCGGCAGTATGAGGGTAAATCTCGGCAAATGGGACGAAAATGTGTAAACTGATTCTAGCCGCTAGGGCGGTACTATATACAATTTTGCCGTGGATTTTAATGATAAAAAAGCAGATTTTAAATTAAACGAACAGTCAAAAGTATTATTTATAAATTATTATATTCGGAGTGTATTTGGATCCATAGCACAGCTTATTTTTAATGGACGGTTGAATTTAAAATGAATTTTCGCTTCAAAATCTACAACAGTCAGAAGCCACGGCTATCGTCCAAAAGTCCGAATTTTCGGGTTTTTATACAATTTTGTCATTTAAAATCGTTTTTAAACGGATTTTAGATGATAAAAGAGCATATTATTATCTTAAATTAAACGAACTGTCAAAAGTTTTATTCAGATGCCCAGACGCTTAAAACAATATTGAGTCATAGCCATCTTCTAAAATTTGCAAAATTTGGTTATTGACTTTCCCAAATCAAAGGATGTCGGCCCACGATTACTAGGTAAATAAGCTGTGTCCATATATTGATGTTATTCCTGATGGCATTAGATTATCGTGTCGAATTTGTGCAGTGAATTAATCCACTCCGAAGCTGCCAGCAAGTATTATAAAATAATCCTAACTAATATTACAGATGCGAATGTGTTTGTTTGTTTCTTAATCTTTCACGCATAAACTGTTCCGATCATCATGAAATTTTGTACAGATATTTTCAAGAGTATAGTAAGGAACATAGGAGACTTTCAGCTTTTACCCGAGGCTTCGTTCGCGTTGATTTTTTTATTATTTTAAACTTGGTTATTAAACTTATTTTTTATTCTATGACCAAGCTAAAACGTAGCAGCAATGTCCATAGCATGTTAAAAATGCCAGTTCTCGTCCGATCACGAAGTTAAGCAACGTCGGGCGGGGTTAGTACTTGGATGGGTGACCGCTCGGGAACACCACGTGCTGCTGTCGTTTTTTTTCAACCGATGTCGTTATAGGATATGTTTACACATCAGTGTCTTGACTACTACCAGACTCGCTCAATTTTTTTAGTCATTTGAACTGACTCCTATACGTTATAATCAAATTTAATCTTTTTGGTTAGTTTTGGTTAGCTGCAAAAATTCGGTTCGTTTTGATTAGTTTTAACTTACTTTAATTTTTGCAATCTATTCCGATACGGTTTAGCCAGTTTTGGTGCTTTTGGTTACTTGTGATTAGTTTTGGTTAGTCATTCAATCAGCTTTCGATTAGCTTTAGTTAGTTTTAAATTATTTTAGTAATTTGAACCGGTTCCGATACGTTATGGTTAATTTTAGTTAGTCGGCAAAATTCGGTTAATTCAAGTTCGTTTCACCTTATAAGCTTAATATTTTTAATCTGTTCTGATTATATATATGTTTTAGCCCATTTTTGTGTTTTTGGTTACTTTTGGTTAGTCGTTCACTTTCGGCTAATTTCAGTTAGTTTTCATTTATTTTAGTTATTTGAACCGGTTCCAAAACGTTATAACCAATTTTAGTGATTTTGGTTAGTCACCAAAATAAGGTTAATTTGAATTAGTTTCAACTAACTTCAATATTTTTAATTTTTTTCGATACGTTTTAGCCCGTTTTGGTGCTTTTAGTTACTTTTGGTTAGCTTTGGTTGGTTATTCAATCAATTTTCGGTTACTTTCAGTAACTTCCAATTTATTTGAGCAATTTGAACCGGTTCCGATACGTTAAAAAAATTTAAACGTTTTTGGTTAATAATGTAGGTCGTCGCAAAAATTCGGTTAATTTGGGTTAGTTACTTATTTTGGTTACTCTTGATTAGTTTTGGTTCAACATCTTTTGGTTAAGTTTACTTAGTTTTAATTTATTTTAGTCATTTGAGCCGGATCCGATACGTCATATCCAATTGTGATGTTTTTGGTTAACTTTAGTTAGTCGTCAAAATTCGGTTAATTGTTAGTTTCAACTTGTTTTAGCCCCTTTTGATGCATTTGGTTACTTTTGGTATATTTTGGTTAGTCGTTCAATCAACTCTCGGTTAATTTCAGTTAATTTTAATTTATTTTAATCATTTGGACCAGTTCCGTTACACTATAACCAATTTTAGGGTTTTTGGTTAGTCACCAAAATTCGGTTAATTTAAGTTAGTTTTAACTTACTTCATTATTTTAAATCTATTTCGATGCGTTTTAGCCCATTTTGATGCTTTTAGTTACCTACTATTGGTTAGTGGTTCAATCAAGTCTCAGTAAAGTTCAGATAGTTTTAATATATCTTAGTCATTTGAACCGGTTCCGGTACGTTATAAGCAATTTTAATGATTTGGTTAGTTTTAGTTAGTCGCCAAAATTCGTTTAATTTTAACTTACTTCAGTATTTTTAATCTATTTCGATATGTTTTACCCGTTTTGGCGCTCTTAGTTACTTTTGGTTAGTTTTGATTAGACATTCAATCACCTTTCGATATGTCATAAGCAAATTTATTATAATGCTTTTGGTTAGTTTTGGTTAGTCACCTAAATTCGGTTAATTTGGGTAAGTTTTAACTTACTTCAATCTTTTTAATCTATTTCGATATGTTTTAGCCCGTTTTGGTGCTTTTAGTTATTTTTTGATAGTCATTCAATCATCTTTCGGTTACTTTCAGTTAGTTCCAATTTATTTTAGTAATTTGAACCGGTTCCGATACGTTATTAGCAATTTTAATGTTTTTGTTTAGTTTTGGTTAGTCACCAGAATTCGGTTAATTTGGGTTAGTTTTAACTTACTTCAATATTTTAAATCTATTTCGATAAGTTTTAGCCTATTTTGGTGCTTTTGGTTAATTTTGGATAGTCGTTCAATACACTTTCGGTTAGTTTCAGTTAGCTCCAATTTATTTTAGTCATTAGAACTGATTCCGATACGTTACAATCAATTTAAGTTTAAATAAACAAGCTAACACGATCTCTCACGCGTACGACGTTATGTGTGGCAAATGTAGCATGCACTTTTTCACGATTTGAGGCCCTATTTAGGAAAACAGAAACATTTTCAATGTGAAAACAAAACGATAACCTAAACCCGCAAGCGCGACTATGCAACAGATCTCTCACAGGGTACATGCTCGTTTACTGGTGCAAAGTTGCGACCTCCGCCCGACGGTCGTAAAATATCAGTATATTTACGACCGTCGCGTCGATCGCGAACCTCTGTTAAAATACAGCTGCTTCAAATGCTCCGCGTAACGCGCGTATACTGGACAATACTGGTCACAATGAATTTGGCAGCGGTGCACGTTTTGTGCCGGAACGCTGTGTCCGCATTTAGAATAAGCGGCATTTTGCGAGCATTTCATACCAGATTTATTGTTAAATATTAAATATTACTTTAAGCCGCTCACGTTGATCTGTTTTCGAACGAGTGACTGACGTCACTGACTATTATTTCCGTCTCAAGGTATACTAAGTTTAACTTTCTGCTACTTTACGGCAGGTTCTATTCATCCAAGATTCAGGTGGTGTAAAAGGTAATAATTACCTTGCATTCTTGCACACTTTCCAAATATATCAATTATATTATCTCTAAATATTATTTTGTATAAAGGTATAATTTTGAATGATAAATTACGAAAAGGCTTTATGTTAACTATGCTATGCCATTCTTGACAAGCGTTAAAAAAAACATCCATACATGATGTAATTAGAAAATACTCACAAATAATAATTACTAACACATAAATGATTATGCATAAATATAATTTTGATCGTTTTTTATCATGCAATAACCTTGACGGTTGAACTATGTTCTCACGCGTAAATTTACCTATCAAGAAGATACAACAACAACAAGAAAAACGGTGTATAGGAAACGATCAATCGAAACTGATTGTAAACTTGTCTTATTAGTACAATTAAATAGGTACTTACAATGACTCACTGCTAAAATGATGCAGTGAGGGTTAAAACTAATTAAGTAGCTAATTAAGCAGAAAAACAAATGTGTAACGAACGCTAATTATCACAAATAAATGAAAGTGCATTTGTTGAAAATTAATCATTTATTTAAAAACAAAAAACCGGACCAAACGCAGAAGTGGAAACTTCAGCAATTCGAAATTAATATTATGAAATGTAAGTATTTTTTGTGTTTTCTCCCATAAAACCGGTAGAAACCGCTGCTTATCACTTTCCAAATTCTTCGACTCTGGCCCATTTTCCCTCATCTACTTAGGTACTTGCGAATAAACTGTACACACCCATATGCTAAAAGTGCAATTTTACCTCGAAATCTATCATAAAATCCACCAGAAACTGCTTCTAATCACCAAAACCACCACATTTTTCGATCTTGGCCCCTTTTTTCGAATTCAAACAGCTTTCAATAAGATTTAAAGTAATTAAATATATAAATCTACATATTTTAAGTACCTATTGCTTCAAATTTTACAAAATGCATCAAAAGCAAAGCTATTTATTCCCACTCGTAAAGAAACCAAAATATTGAAATTTTTAGAAAATGTTAGTGTTTTTCTATATATTTCAATTTAGCCTCGATTTTCTATTAGCCTTATGAAAAATTGTTACAGAACTAAGTGAAGCATTAAAAAAATCTTCTAGAAGTTCCTTACTTTTTCAAAAATATGCCAAAATGTTGTCATTTTCCGATTCTCGTCAATTTTAATAGAGTGCGGAAGAACATCAAAAGGTATCTTCTTCTTCATAAACCGTAGTTTCTCCACTGCTGGAGATAGGTCTCTTCCAGATATCTCTATCCTGCGCTTTCTGTGTCCAGTTTCTTCCCGCTGCGGTTTTAATATCGTCAGCCCATCTCTTCGTTGGCCTACCCAATTTTCGTTTAATTTCCCAGGGTCTCAATTTCAATACTCTAGATGTCCATCTATTGCTATCCATCCTGGCCACGCGTCCTGCCCATTGCTACTTTAATCTGGCTATTCTCTCGGTTATATTCGTTATTCTGGTTCTTCTTCTAATCTCTTCGTTCCTCATATGATCTCTCAAACTGACTCCCAGCATTTGCCTTTCCATGGCTCGCTGCCTGCATTGCAGGCGATGTACGCTGTTTTCTTGTGAGGCTCATTGTTTCCAGCCCGTAAGTGTTTACTGGAAGCATGCAGCTATCGTACACTTTCCTTTTTAGGTTCATAGGGACATCCCTGTTCTTGAGTATAAATCCTAGTTTTTTGAATGCAGCCCAACTTTGACCTATTTTTCCCAGTATTTCTGCTTTTTGATTTTCTTTATCAATTTTGAATTTATGCCCTAGGTATATATATTGTTACGTTTTTCCCGTGGGTTCTTAACAGAATTACAACTTTGCTATTTTCAACTAATACTCTCTTTATTCACTACCTCTGTATACAATTTAACACTCTATACTACTCTTATAACTTTACAACTAATATCTATTCAACACTCAATGATTAACTGAACTGAACTGACTAACATTCGCCTTAGGTCTGCTTATATATAATCTCAAATCTATCACGAATATTCGGGAAGTATTCCGACGCCACTCTATATGATCTCGACGAGGCCATCGAGATAATTCCAGCGACCCTGAAAATTCGCGGCCGGCCGGGCGATGATTCATACAGACAGAGAAACGAGCGGCACGGCGCACAGAGGTTCCTATTAAAAATCTGACTTGACAAAAGGCTATTTTTTTTAATTTTCGGAACAACGCAAAAACTATTTTATTATGACGCTAAACTGTTGTAAACCTATGAACCGCAAACAATTTTGAGAATAAAATAACAGGGACAGCGCAAGAGCAGACAGAATCCGCTGATTTATGCAACTAGATTTTTACAGTAAGCATATCGACCGGGCGGCAGTTACTATTTTGAACTCGGTCTGTGCGTACGTAACTATAGCGATTAGCGATTGACTCGAATACTGCGACGAAGAAAACAACAGGTATGTACTTGTATTTTTTATAGATTTTAATTTTTCATGAATTGTACTTTTTCTTTTATTTTTCGTTGTGTGTATTTACGTTCAAATATCGTCTTTTTTTCCTTTCTCATTGATTTCATAAGCTTGCAATGGCAAAGGCCGTCAAAGTCTCTTATGAAATTATATTGTGCATTTAACTTAGTTATTTAAGTTGGTAAATTTAATTGTTTAGCAACCATATGTAACCAACTTTTTTTTTTATTATTTTTAGAAATGGTGGACGGATTTTCAAAAAGAGAACTTTTTGATGTTTGGCGAAGTGAACCAAATTTATCGAGGCGATTGTCCAGAGTATGTGATTATATAATGACTGAAAGTGGTTTAGAAGACCCCGATGGACATATTCGTGTAAAAGTGCAAACAAAAATGGCCGAATTTTGTAAAAAACTTAAAGTGCGTTGGACTGACTGTCATTATATATTGCCACAGTTTTTAAATAAAAATAGTCAATGGTTAAGTGCTAGAATTACCATTATAGAAGAAAAGAATCATCAAGATAGAAAAAACATTGGTCGCCCCAAAAAGTTATTCGGTGAAAGTAGCGACAGATCTAAAAAAAGAAAATTACAGCCATTGTTGGAATCGCATACTAATGATGAGATTGTTCTTGCAGCTGAAATGAGCTTAAGATCTATCGGTAGACGCGATGCAGCACAGCTAGTAAATCAAGTAGCAAGATTTTCTCCTAAAAGAGCTACAAAAATAAAACAAGCATACCAGTCTCCAAGTAGCAAAATGCCAATAAAAATGACAAATGATGAAGCATTAGCCTTTTTTGTGGATAAAAAACTAACAAAAGACCAGTATATCTCAATGCGTCAGATAAGCAAAGCTCACCATGCCGATATTTTCCCAAATTATCACATGCTCCTTGAGGCAAAAAAACAATGTTACCCAGATATAGTTAAGATCACGGAATACTCTGGAGAGGTAGAATTGCAGTCATTACTCAATCATACTATACATCGCTTAGTGTCGGTACAGCTTGAGGTACTAAAACAAGTACGTGTAGGGATAGATACGCTTCCAACCTTAGAGATGGTATTCAAGTGGGGCTGTGATGGAGCTTCAGGACAAAGCCAATATAAGCAGCTGTTTTCGACCACGCAGGAGGAGGATGTGGATGATTCCTACACATTTGTTGTATCTGTTGTTCCATTGCAGCTGACTACGTATTCAGCTACTAGTAGTAGTACAAGTCAAGGGAGAAAAATTATCTTGTGGCAAAATTCCTTAACTTCATCTACAAAATACTGCCGCCCTATCAAAATACTTTTAAAGAAAGAAAGCCCAGAATTAACAAAAAAAGAAATAGACAATGTAAAAACGCAAATTGCAGCATTATCCCCAACAGTTGTGCAAATAGAAGAACGCGAAATTTTTGTAAAGCAGGAACTTGCTTTAACCATGATTGATGGAAAGATTTGTAGTGTGCTTTTAAATCAAGCAGCTCAAAATTGCCATATATGTGGTGCAACCCCTTCTCAAATGAACGACCTTGAACTCGTTCGCAGAAAAAAAACAAATGAAACAGCAATGGCTTTGGGCTTATCAAGCCTACATGCATGGATAAAATGTTTTGAATGCGTCCTGCACATATCATACAGATTAGATATCAAATCATGGCAGGTACGAAAAGAAAAAAAAGCCGAGTTTGAGAATAGAAAAAAATTAACACAGTGTCGCTTTCGTAATGAAATGGGGTTATTGGTCGATATACCCAAACCAGGATTCGGTACCACTAATGATGGCAACACCGCGAGGAGGTTTTTTGCAAATCCAGCTTTAGCATCTGAAATTACGGGCGTAGATCAGGTGCTTATTGAGCGATTTGGTACCATTCTTAAAACAATTAACAGTGGTTACAGCATTAATTTAAAAGAATTTGAAAAATTCTGTTCCGCCACAGCACAATTATATGTTGAAAAATACAGATGGTATTATATGCCACAAAGTGTGCATAAGTTACTTCTCCATGGGACAACACTAATAAAAGAAGCCTTACTTCCAGTTGGGATGATGTCTGAAGAGGCGCAAGAGGCCCGCAACAAGGACTATAAGAATTTAAGGGAACACCATACCCGTAAATTTTCTAGAACAGACACCATGACGGACGTGATGCACATGTTGTTAATTTCTTCGGACCCGATAATAAGCAGTCTTCGAGTTAAACGCCAAAAAAAATGCAAAAGTATATCTCCTGATGTATTAACACTACTCCAAGATTTAGGGCCTAATGAAGACGACAATGATGATGATGATGATAATGAAGACTAAAATAATGCAAGACGCCTTATTTGTAATATTTGTTATATTTAATAAAACTAAATGGTATTTTTTTCCAGAATTTTTTTTTGTTTAAAAGTAAACCAAAACTTTTAAAATAAATTATTTGCAACAAATATCCTACTGTGAGCACTTTTTTAAATATTTTGACGACTTTCAACAAATAAACAGTTTTGTCAAGTCAGATTATTTATCAGAACCACTGTGCGGCGGCGGCTAGTTCTGTAGGGTAGCACAAAAACGTTCGGACGGTTGTTAGTCGTGACATTGCCTCCCTCTTAAACCTGATCGTCCCAATCAGCTACTTCAAGTCCGTGATATGCTTTCAGCCTGTCGAGGTGAACTACTTTCAGTTTGCTTCTGGAGTTACGCTGAATTCTATACACTACGTCATTAATTCTTTTGATGACTGTATAGGGCCCTTCCCATACTGGCGTAAGCTTGGGAGATCTTCCTTTCTTCCTTTGCGGATTATATAACCAGACTTTGTCGTTCATCTGAAATCCCATAGAATTAGCTTTAAGATCATATTGTGTCTTCATTCGGCCGCTGGCTTTCTCCGTGTTTTCTCTGACTAATTCAGGGACGCATAGTAACTTTTCCTTAAGGGAGTCTGCGTAGTCTTGAATTTCCATATCCTGGTTGTCTGGCGTTCCGAATAATAGGTCACAGGGTAAACGGAGTTCTCTTCAAAATAAAACCATGGCTGGTGTTAGTCCTGTCGTGTCATGGACTGCTGATCTATAGGCCATTAAAAATAGTGGTATGTGTTGGTCCCAATCCTTCTGATGTTCATCTACGACCTTTGACAAATGTTCTTCAATGGTCTTGTTAAACCTCTCAACAATGCCGTCTGATTGTGGATGTAAGGCGGTAGTCCGTGTTTTATGGATGTTGAGTAAATCACAGACTTTCTGGAAAACCTTGGATTCGAAGTTGCGTCCTTGATCTGAGTGCAACTCTAACGGAACACCAAATCTGCTGAATAAGTTATTCACAAGGACCTCTGCTATGGTAACAGATTCTTGATTGGGGATCGCAAATACTTCAGGCCATTTACTGAAGGAGTCAATTGCCACTAAAATGTACCTGTTACCATTATTTGTTTCTGGAAAAGGGCCAGCCACGTCAATGGCGATACATTCAAACGATAGGCCCACATTATACTGTTTCATTTTGCCCCTAGATCTTGTTTTGGGTCCTTGGCTTGCGGCACA
>MU183853.1:36878-93955 GCA_016904865.1 Pissodes strobi | reverse complement strand
ATCCAAAAGCCATTTAAGTGCTGCATGATCAGTCCTTATCAGAAATTCTTGCCCGTACAGATATTGATGGAAATGCTCAACAGACCGTACTATTGCCAAAAGCTCTTTTCGGGTTACACAGTAGTTACGTTCAGGTTTCGAAAGTGTTCGACTGTAGTATTCGATAACCCGTTCTTCTCCTGCTTGTACTTGCGATAAAACTGCTCCGATGCCGGTGTTGCTGGCGTCTGTGTCCAATACAAATTTACCCTTTTGTTCCGGATATCCCATTATTGCACTAGAACATAAAGCCGCTTTTAATTTCTTGAACGCAGAATCACAGTTATGATCCCAGTTATAATTTGCTCGTTCTTCAGTGAGCTTATGTAAAGGTGCAGCTATATTTGCAAATCCTTCGACAAATCTTCTATAATAAGTAATAATCCAAGGAAGCTCCGCAGTTCGTGTTTGTCGCGAGGATGAGGCCAGTCTTTGATTGCTGTTATCTTTCGTTAATCAGTTTGGATTCCCTCTGATGACACGACGTGCCCGAGAAATTCAACCTTTTGTTGGAAAAGAAAACTTTTCTTTGGATTCAGTAAGAGCTGAGCATTGTTGATCCTAGTATAAACTTCATGCAGGTTTTGTAGGTGCTCTTCGAAAATTTTTTCCCATTATAGATAAGATAGACCAAGATAGACCAGGCATGTCTTCCAAGTGAGGCCTCGTAGAACAACTTCCATAAGACACTCAAAAGTAGCGGGGGCATTGCATAGTCCGAAGGGCATAACTTTAAACTGATATAAACCACTTCCGGTAGAAAAGGCAGTCTTTTCCTTATCTTGTTCGTCGATGCCTACTTGCCAGTAGCCGCTTTTTAAATCTAGTGTTGAGAACCAATGGGAACCTGCTAGTGTCGTCAACGTGTCGTCAATTCTGAGAAGTGGATAGCTGTCTTTCTTGGTGACGTCATTGAGCTTTCTATAGTCTACGCAAAATCTGGTGGTCCCATCCTTCTTGGTGACTAAGACAACAGGAGACGACCATGGGCTTGATGATTCTTCAATAATTCCATCGTCAAGCATTTTGTTGACTAATGTGGTAACCTCTTGCTGCTTCGTCACTGGTAGCCTCCGAGGATGCGGCCGTATGGGGTGAACACTTCCAGTGTCGATTTTATGTTTTATGATGTTTGTTCTTCCAGGATTGCCATTTTTCCTTTCAAAGGATGTGCTCTGCTCTTTGATAAATTATGTAGCTCTCTTCAGTTCTTCGGAAGACAGATGATGCCACGACTTTTGGAAATGTTCTAGGAGTTCCTTAGGTGATGTTGAGGGTGTTACTTCGGACCGCTTTTCGCAACTGGTTACCCACTGCACCGGCTCGCAAGTGGCTATTACATCCCCTTTATTAATTTTGATGGAATTGGATGAAATATTTGCTATCCTTATTGGTATTTCGCCGTCGGTTTTGACTAGTGCTTTGCCTACGAGGTGTTTGCAAGGCAAATCGTGGTGTTGGATAAGTCCGATGCAGCCTCCAAAATCCTTCTCCAATTTTCCAGAAATTATCTGCTCTGTATTTCCGCTTATTCTGACAGTACATGCCGCCAATACTTGAATCGGTGTGCCATCGTCCGATTTGTTAAGGATGAACTCTTCGGTGCCAAACTGAGATCCATTCCCAAAATAAATTCGTCTTCTATGACGGCTACTAACACTGTGTGGTGTAATTTAATTCTTCCAAGTTGAAGTTAAATATCCATTTCCCCAAGTACTTCAGCTGTCTCACCGGTAACCGTACGTAAAACTACATTCTTTGATATGGGTAGAACTTCTACTCTATTTACCCTGTTGGACCTTATCAAAGATACGACCGCACCAGTGTCAACAGTAATTGTTATGGCTCTTCCGTTGATCTTTCCTTTAATAGTTAGACTGTCGGCGGCTTTCCCTAGGCTTTTTATGGAGACGATCCTGGGGGCTTTATCTTCCTTAGCCAACACCCGCCCCGCAATGTTGACTAATTGAAGTTTTCCTGATTTGACATGGAGGCCCTAGGGTCTCTGGATGGAGATCTAGACCGTAGTTGTACTCGGCAGTCTCTTTTGAAATGCCCAGTCCTGCCACATCTATAGCACTGGTTTGATGTATTTCGATTACGTGGCCTATCTTCTATTGGCTCCCGTTTCCTACTTCTTTTTGTACACTCCCAACTTCTTTTTGTACATGTCCAACTTCTTTTTGTACATTCCCAACTTCTTTTTGCACATTTCCAACCTCTTTTTGTATATTACTTATTTCTTTTTCAAATTTCTCATTTTGCCCGTCCAATATTTTCTGTAATTTTCCTTGCTCGTCTACAATTACATCAAGCATCCATTTCTGCAGCCATTCCTGTTCGGCTTGCCTTTTATCTTCTTGCTCTTGTAAAATTTTCTGAAGCCGGTCCTGTTCTGCTTGCCTTTTGTCTTCTTGGTCTTGCAAAATTTTCTGAAGCCGGTCCTGTTCTGCTTGCCTTTTACGTTCATCTTCTTCCCGATCCGATTGCCTTCTGCGTTCATCCTCTTCCCGATCCGCTTGCTTTTATCTTCTTGATCTTGTAAAATTTTCTGAAGCCGGTCCTGTTCTGCTTGCCTTTTACGTTCCTCCTCTTCCCGATCCGCCTGCCTCTCAGCATTTAAATTTTCCATGAAATCGGCCAATATTTTATTTATTTGCTCCATTTCTGCCGTTTGGTGCCTTATATTGACCATAGAATATTATAAAATTTTACCAGAATCCACCAATCAAACGGTCTCGTTGACGTACTTGTACCTCTTCTCGAAAAATACTTCGCAAGTCCGGTTCCTTCACAATCCCACTTCTGACACCAAATGTTACGTTTTTCCCGTGGGTTCTGAACAGAATTACAACTTTGCTATTTTCAACTAATACTCTCTTTATTCACTACCACTGTATACAATTTGACACTCTAAACTACTGTTATAACTTTACAACTAATATCTATTCAACACTCAATGATTAACTGTACTGAACTGACTAACTTTCGCCTTAGGTCTGCTTATATATAATCTCCAATCCATCACGAATATTCGGGAAGTATTCCGAGGTCACTCTATATGATCTCGACGAGGCCATCGAGATAATTCCAGCGATCCTGAAACTTCGCGGCCGGCCGGGCGATGATTCATACAGACAGAGAAGCGAGCGGCACGGCGGCTAGTTCTATAGGGTAGCACAAAAACGTTCGGACGGTTGTTAGTCGTGACAATATACTCGTCTACATTTTCGATCTCTTTCCCTCCGATTGAAAGTGGAATGTTTTGCGTGCTGAGGATTTTTGTTTTTGTGATGTTGACCTCGAGTCCTATTTTTTGAGAGGCATGGTGTAGTTGTTTGATCATAGTCTTCAGTTTCGATGAGTCTTCGCTTATTAGAACCACGTGGTCCGCAAAACTCAGGTGGTGAAGATATTCGCCGTCAATTCTAATTCCGTTCCCTTCCCAGTTTAGACCCTTGAACACGTCTTCTAACGCCAGCGTAAATAATTTGGGTGAGATGGTATCGCCTTGTCTTACTCCTTTTTTTACTTGTATTTGTTCCGTTTTCAGGTCTTCATCTAATTTAACTACTATTACTGATGTTTCGTATATAGATTTGAGGAGTCCTGTATATTTCGAGTCTACCCTGGCGTTATCTAAGGAATGCATAATTGCCCATTGTTCCACTGAGTCGAAAGCTTTCTTGTAGTCGACAAACGCTAAGTGGATATTGATGTTGTATTCGTTTGCCTTTTCAATCAGTAAACGGAAAGTTTGTATATGGTCGGTCGTGCTGTAGCCTTTGCGGAAGCTGGCCTGCTCCACTGGCTGGTAGGAGTCTAGTTTATTATTTAGACGGTTTGTTACAATCTTAGTGAGGAGCTTGTTTAAGAGCGAGAGTAGGGTTATTGGTCCGTAGTTATCAAGATCAGCTTGGTCACCTTTTTTAAAGAGAAGGTGTACCTCGCTTCTTTGCTAGTGTTTGGGTATCCTTTGTTCTTCGATGCACTTATTAAGTAGAGTTCTTATTGCTTCCCTAAGCTCGCTCCCTGCTATTTTTAAGATTTCAGTAGTTATTCCGTCTTCCCCTGGACATTTTTTGCTTTTCATTTGTTTAAAGGCCATTTCCAGTTCGTTTTGATTTATTTCTGGAATTTCCTCGTAGCCTATGTTTAGAATTTGTCTTTTTTCTTTGATTAGGTTTGGAAGGGACCACCCTTCAAAAGGTATACGTGTCCAGAATATATCAACAAAATTATTTGATTTTTCCCACAGTTATCGTGTACCAAAGCGAAGAAAAACATAATAATAGTTTTTGCAATTCCCAATTTAAATATCATTATGATAATTATTAAAATTTTTCAATTATTATAAAGTTAAACCAAAAACAGGGAGATCTCTGAACACATACCCTTGTTTATATAGATAAGGCAAACATAGTCTTATGCTTTTGATCTGACTTTGACTACACAGTCTTGTTAGTACTATATGTCCTGATAACTTCAAACCATGTACAGGGTTATTCATTATATTTATGACACCCACCTGCAGCCGTAATTACAGGTAATACAAAAAAAACTTACATTCAAAAGTTGTATGGTTTTTAATATATTATCTTTTAGAAATGCCAAAAGAAAAAAATTGCCTGTCAAATGTCAAAAAACCGCGTATTCCTATTTTTTTAAAATCAAACACCCTGTATATTATTACATATTTGGATTGTGCGAAAAAGTCTAGACATATTTCATGAATAATGTCCTTATACCTATCTCTAACTGTTTTTGAAATATTGACAGTTGAAAATCGACCATTTACCAAGTTTGACAGCTTGTAAAATCTAAAGGGCTAAAGATAGAACAAAACAGTTTGCACTTTCCCATATTGGTTTTTTATAAGCTATCGAATGACACTAACCTTTCATTTAACCAGAGGTTAAATTTATCCGTGATTTTTTAACCTCTGGTTAAATCTAAAGTTAGTGTCATACGATAGCTTATGAAAAACCAATAATATAGGAAAGTGCAAACCGTTTTGTTCTATCTTTAGGCGTTTAGATTTTACAAGCTGGCAAACTTGGTAAATGATCGATTTTCAACTGTTAATATTTCAAAAACCGTTAGAGGTATAGGATATTATTCATGAACTATATCTAGACTGTCTCGCACAATCCAAATATGCAATAATATACAGGGTGTTCCATTTAAAAAATTAAGGTTATGCGGTTTTTTGACATTTACATTTCTAAAAGATAATATATAAAAAACCACACAATTTTTGAATTTAAGTCTTTTTTTGTATTACCATTAATACCAAATGTGTCAAAATATAATGAATAACCCTATACATATCCGTTTATTCTACAAGAGTCTAGGGAACACACAGGAGGAGCTCCGAAAATTTCTTCCGTATTCCAGATTAAGCAAAAATAATCGAAACTAACTTTAACTAGCCAACCAGCGCATTGAGACGAGCGCGCTACCCAAACTAACCCAAACTAACCCAAACCAACCCAAATTAACCCAAACCAACGCAAACTAACGCAAACTAACCCAAACTAACCGTAATTAACCAAAGTAAAGACAAGCACGCTACGCGCGCTTGTCTTCCGTATTCCAGATTAAGCAAAAATAATCGAAACTTTAACTAGCCAAAAAGCGCATTGAGACGAACGCGCTAGCCAAACTAACGCACGCTAACCCAAACTAATTCAAACTAACCCAAACTAACAGAAACTTAACCCTCACTTAACCCCCCCTTAACCCAAACTAACCCAAAGAAATCTAACTATGATTTTGGACGTCGCAAAATATCTTCCCCTAAATGGAGCCCCTAGAGTCCAAATAATTTTTAACGGTTTAAGGGGCGCCCGCCGAACATCCCTGCCGAACGTCAACCCTTTCGGACGTCAAATCGCCCTTTTTTCTTTCGCACAGCCTCGCCCCTAGGGGCCTCGACTTTCTAATGTCCAGATTCGGTCGTCTCATTACCGAAAACCTCCCGACGGCTGATTTTCGTCGAACTCGGACTTGCCTAAAGACGGGTTCTATTCCGAGCTCACGTTCCCCAATACAAAGAATTTCAGATCCCAGAAAAATGAAAGTTTTCAGACGAACTTTACATTTTATCGGATACCTACCTTATTTGAACTCTTATCGAAAAACTGTATGGGAACTTTTCGATGGACCTTAAAACGACGCAATATTGACGCAAACCGATTTGAGATACCTCTTTTCGTTACCGAGAAAAAGGCGAAAATATGAAAATCACGTTTGGTCAAATTAAAAAAAAAACGAAACGTCGTACAATCAAACTGGATACGACACATTATAGTACCCGATGATACCCATATTTTTCCTATTTAAAGTTTACCTCTAACTGTTACCGTTTTCGAATTATAGCCGATTTTCTGAAAATCTCGATTTTTTTAAAGCCATATACCCCTGAAAGTTTCGATTTTTTTTTAAATACCCGTTTTCATGACGGAATCGATTAAAGGGGTCCATTTACATGTCATTAACGGAAAAATTAAATTTTTAAAAATCCTACACGTCGTCCAAAATAGCGATTTTCCGTTTTCGAAATCGATGGGGCCCGATTACGGGAAATGGGTTCGTGGGATCGAAAATCACGCAGAATACTTTTTTTAAGCCAAATGCGTGAGGGTGCTCTTTAGAGGGTCTCCTTCGCTCATCACCAAAATTCGACCTCGTCCGGCTCCTATCGCGGAACCTATTCGCGGTAGGTTTCCGCCGACGTCAGATTCGGACTTGGCATCGTCGAAAACGCCCTAACCCGAACTTGAACCCATTCGGACGTCAAATCCCCTCGGCCCCTAAATGAGCCCCTAGGTCCCAAATTTTTTTTTCCGTGTATAGGACCGCCCGCCGAACTAAATTGACCAAAACTATGATTTTGGACGTCGCAAAACATCGGCCCCTAAATGGAGCCCCTAGGTTTCAAAACATTTTTAACGGTTTAAGGGTCGCCCGCCGATTATCCCTGCCGAACGTCAAATCGCCCTTTTTTCTTTCGCAAACCCTCGCCCCTAGAGGGCTCGACTTTCTAATGTCCAGACCCGGTCGTTTCATCACCCAAAACCTCCGACGGCTGATTTTCGTGGAACTCGGACTTGCCTAATTCTTTCGCTCGGAAATTTTCGGAGCTCCCTAGGCCCTAAACTCTTTAGTTTATTATGGGATGACACCTTATCTCAGAATCTAGAGGGTGCACCAAAAAAAGTTTAACACAAAAGTCGTTGGGATTTACTTAAACTTTTAAAATATTATATTTTTATGTATACAGGGTGTTCGTATTTTCGTAAACAAGTATCAACTCCCTTATTTTAAATAGAATGCCCTGTATATTAAGGCATTTTTGAATTCCTCGGAAAGTTCTAGATATATTTTATATATAATATCCTATACCTAAGTCTAACCGTTTTTGACATATTTTAAATTTTATGTCAAAAATTACGTTTGCAGGTCTAAATATAACTACCAATTTCTCCTATTGAAATCCTTTATTATTTAATCGGAATTGGTTTTGTTCGCTCGCTACGGGGGCTCAAGAAGACATATCCAAAAATCAAGAAAAAACTATTTAGAAATATAATCTTAAAAAAATAATTAAAACAAATCGACGGGGTTTGAACCCGGATCGCCGAAGTGAAGGCCAACCATGCAGACCTCTAGACCATCAGGGCACATACAAACGACTGATTGTATCGCGAAGTACATGAAAACAGCTTATTGCGCAATCCTGCTTAAAGTTATGGGTCAGCCCCTAGACATTATTCTAGCAGTGTTATTGATTTTCGGCGCATATCGAGTTAGTACGTGTTTTTGTCGGTAGCTGTTACACAAACAAAATTTGTGAAGTTTGTTGTGCTGTTTGAAGTAACTATATAATAAATCATGTTTTTTGCATGTTTAATGTATGAAAAACTTATATTAACTTACGTGAGGGAAACGATATAGGTTACACTTGCCCCTAAAAAACCCCAAGATGGGGAAAGTGTAAACCATGTTAGGTTCCACTTTCCCGGTTGAATCGTGTTAAATTACTTTTGGTATAAATACTCAATATTATAAGTAACATGCATTTTACTTTGTTTCAGATATGGTGCATAACTATATACGGAAAAAGCCGTTACCTAAATATTCTAAGGAGACCTTAAAGGCTGCAATAGAAGCAGTAAAATGTCAGGAAATGACAATGTCTAAAGCATCAATAGTGTTTAAAATACCTAAAGCGACTCTTTTTAAACACATAAAAGGCCAAAGGGGTATCAAAAGCTCCACTATGGGTAGGCCCACTGCCATTCCTTATGAGGACGAAAAGAAGATTGCAGAAAATATCAAGCTTATGGAAAAGTGGGGTTTTGGCCTCTCCAAAAAAGAAGTGCTGACTTATAAGTTGTTATGTAAACGAAAATAACATTAAGACACCTTTTAAAAAAGGGATCCCAGGGGACCATTATTTCGTAAGATTTAAACGTACTTTCAATCTTAGTCAAAAGAAGCCGCAAATAGTAGAAGTAGCAAGAAAAAGGAGTGTACATCCATTAATCATGTATGATTACTTTACTCTGCTAAAAGGCCTCATACAAGATATCCCTCCGTCAAGAATAAATAACATAGACGAAACAAGTTTTTGCCTGGACCCAAGCAGAATAAAGGTTGTTGGTGAAAGTGGGACAGTTGTTCATAGAGCAACAAGTGGTTCGGGAAAAGAAAATATTACGGCGTTAATGGGTGCAAGCGCTTGTGGGGAAAAATTACCCCACATATTGTTTTTCGAGGAAAAAAATGTCTGGGACTCGTGGCTCGCAAATAAGGACGAGGAATATGTGGGAATGACGTATTCGGCCACAAAAAATGGTTGCATGGAGACCGAAACGTTTCAAAATTATTTCAAGAACAATTTTTTGAAGCATATTTCCCAAAATCGACCAGTTGTTCTTATTTATGATAGTCAAAGGTCATAGTTCTCATGTGGGCATTACACTTATAGAAATGGCAAGACGAGAAAACATAGTCATTTTAAAGCTTCCCCCGCACATCAGTCACATTCTTCAACCATTGGACCTTCGCGTTTGTAAAGTGGCAAAGGAAGAATTATGAAAAGAAAGTTCCGAAATCTATGTTTGCAGGTATTGTATCAAAAATTTGGAAAAACCTACACCCAGTGATCATCAAGCATGGCTTTGAGAAAGCCGGAATTTTTCCGTTTTGCAACACTAAAATACCTGTTGAGACTTGTGAACCACAAGCCTATAAACGGTGGTGTACTTTTAAGGAAAATGAAGCTAATAGAGAAGCTACTGACACAATAACTCATGAAGCATGGAACCTACAACTAGCAGCATCAGCGAAGAGAATCCAACCATACCGTCAACAACGAAGGCATATGTGGAAGAAAGCGAGATCTCAGTATCTTTATGGCCTCAGAAGAAGACTTTCGAAGAGCTACTTTTGGGACAAATAAAGCAAGTTCCAAACACTACCAAGACAAGAAAAAAAATCTGCGCAGGTGCCGAAGTCATCACTTCAGAAAACGCTAGAGCTAAGATTGAAGAAGACAAAAATAAGCGAATAACTTAACAGCGAAGAAGATAACATATTAGAAGCGTTAGAGAGAATTGACGGCAAAGGAAAGAAAAAGCTAACCAAACCAAACCTGTATTTGAGGACGACAGTGATGCTGAGAGTTTTGAAGATTTGGGAAGCCTTTCAAGCGAATTTAGTGTAAATGATGAAGTCGAAGAGATGAACCAAGAAAAAGTTTTCTCAATCAAATGCAGCTAGACTTGTTAAAAATAAACGTGGATGATTATGTTGTTGTTAAGTTCAATCAAAAGAAATACGTCAAAATGTATGTGGGACAGCTCACGGAAAAGAAACCTTGTCTACTAGGAAAATTTTGTCGAAGATTCGGCAAGACATCCACATTTCATTGGCCAGTTACTGAAGATAAAAGCATAGATGAACAAGATATTTTTATGCATTTACCCACCCCTGTAGGAACTAAAAGAGGGAAAATATTAGTTAGCGTTGTATTCGACTCATATAATATAGGTTAAATTTGTATATTTCTATTCAATATGTAACATATAAAAAGTGTGATTGTTTCCACTTCCCCATGTTCAAAAACCATTTTGAACACGTCTGCAAATCTAACGATTTAATTTTTGTACAGTTTAACATTCCACGCCACTGCCCTCGCATTCCAAACAAATTAAAACCTTGGCGATACTACTAACGCCATCTCTTGTTTACCACGTTTATCCACTGCGTCGGCAGGCTAAAAAGCTAAAAGTTAAGCGTCCTCAAAAGGCCTCCGACCAATCATAGCGCTTCGCGCTTTATCCGGGCTGCATTGCTAGCGCCATCTGTTGTAAACCACCTTTACTCATTTGGAGCCTGCCGCGCATCCTAAACTCATCTGACCAATCATAGCGTTTCCCGCTATACCCCGGCGACGGAGTCGACCAATCACAGCGCATCCTACAGGATAGCCAGTTCACCCTAACTAAAATTCCCTAAAATTCACATCTTTAATATTCGAATTTCATGCAAACTAATCAACAGATTTCAACCGGATTTGTATTAAAATTCATAATATTAATTTAGACAACGGGTCATGTTAAGTTTTTACACAATATCTCTGTATTTACATTATTGCCCTTTCCATGCCCTAAGCAGTGCATCTTCTCCCACCAGAAAGGGCGGTAACACCTTCTTCAAGTTGCTCTAGTTCCCACGTTCTAGAATTCAGTATAAAGTAAGAAGTAGTGTCTTGAACCTCGACCATGTAAGTGGCAAAAGGCGCACCCCCGTTTCTAGCCGGCTGGCGCTAGGCGCCATGCCGGCAAGTTTTCACGTTTTGATACCTCATCATCTCTAGTTTGTTACCCAAGTGATATAGTGATATCCTGGCATAATCATCGTCACATCAAGCCTGCAATAAAGTATTTATTGGCAAATTTAATGCCATTATTCTCCCGCCGAGCAATGGCGTCCCAATTGGTCTTATCCATGGGAGTTGTACAATCGAGCCCTGTCTCGAACCACACCACACTCAATAGAGCCTAGTCTCTAAATCTCAAGTAAGTAAACGAACATGTTTACAATCACATTCTCACAAAGCCTACAAAAAGGTATTTTTGGGCATCTCATTGCCAATTATGGAGACCGACTGATCTCTAGTACTAAGCCTACAAAAAGGCATTTTTTCGGCATCTACTGCCATATGGAGACCCACTGATCTCTAGTACTAAACCTACAAAAAGGTATATTTCGGCTCTACTGCCATTTTGGAGACCCACTGATCTCTTAACTCTCAAAGGCTGTGCCATGCGCTGCGCAGTCCCCAATGGTACTTCCATTGGATTTTCAACATTCTATATTACCAGCATACCACTGGATTGCTATAATCTTTGCCTTATTCTAATATAAGGATTACTCTGCACTAGTCTGCATACCCACTTATGCCTTATTCTCACATAAGGATTAAACGGCACTAGTCTGCCAATTTACAGAAGTTATCACAATGCTACATCCCATACGCGGATTTCAACTTACCTATGCTACCTGCATAGCATACTTACTAATCATTCATGTGTGCACCAATAAGCCGCATTCACAAGGCATTCATGTCATGCCAATATGCACTAACTGCATACCAGTCAAACCACTACAATCCAGTCATTCCTATTTGCAAGAATTTGAACTACATTGTACATAGAAGCTAGCAATAATAGGCCTAGCAAGTGTTTGTCAAAGTGACTTTCCCCCAGTGTTAGAAGATAACCTGAACATTGAACGTTTCTCGTCAATGGTGTTCATAGTGTACACATTAGCTTATAGGTGGACTCTAAGGTAATATTAATCCTGTTATTATCGCTTGTATATTGTTGTATTTTATATCAAGGCTGAATCAGCTAACATAGTTGATAAGTAGCTGTTCCGCAGAAACTCATAACTGTACATAGCTTCAAGGTTATGTTTATAACCATATTTTAGCATAGTATTACAACTGTTTACGCAATGCTTTAGTTTTTAAGAGTATTATTTATGTCATATTTTTCAAGGTCGAAATTTGCCTTGACTGATATTTTTCACATCGTAGCACTGACTACGTGCAATAATTCATTGTTTATATTTTGTATATTTATGAGCTTCTAGTTATTTTCAGGTAAAATAACTTATTAAAATATTCATATAATGCTAAAGCTTTTTGTTTTATTTACAAAATTACTTTAGAACTAGCCCTATGGTAAAATTTCAGTGCCCAAGAGCACATCTCTTTTTGTTCAGAAAATCGACCAAGATCGACTCTGAAACACCCCAAACAAACGTTCTTCATATCTAAACGCAAAAATATGCCTTGGTTTACACTTGCCCCGTAGACTTGGGGCAAATGTAACTTAAAGTCAGCAAAATTAAAAAAATAATAAAAAAAAGAAACTAATAAATCCTTATCTTAAATCTTTTCAAAAGATTTAAATATTTTTTAAAATTTAAATCTTTTGAAAAGAATTAAATACTTCCTAAAATTATTTAAAATGTAAAAAATATTTAAATCATTTAGTTGGTTATGTACAACGAATTGGCGTCGTTGGTTATGTACCATTAAAAGCCCCTTAGAGCGTAATCAAAATGTTATTTATATATTTATATAAATTGAGTGAAAAAAAAAACAAAAATGTGACGTCACCCAATCTAAATTTTAAAAAACAATAAAATCTTAAATAGGTACGTTAAAATAATATGCAAAAACCAAATTAAAATGTTATTTAAACCTTATTTTTTTTGTAAATGGAATTTTTGACTCATTGTAAAATGTTTAAAAGCCGCTAGCATTGACATAATTGGTAACTTTGCACTTCTTATTATGTTAGCCGATTATATTAATTAAAATGAACACACTAACAACATCAAACATACTAAATAGCTCAGTATGTGCATGCTAGCAGCTTTTAAATATTTGACAATGTGTCAAAAATTCCATTAAAAAACAAGCTTGAATTATTTTTTTTGACAATTACTTTTTGATAAAATCAACTTGAAATTTGACAAAATCCTATTATTTCAATTATCTTTTTTTTTTGATTTGAATTTTTCTTAGAAATATTTTTCTGGCGGAAAAATCTATTTTACTTTTTAGCTAGGTTTTCTATGTTTGCCTATTTCAGAGTGATTACTTCGTAAGGGGTTTGTTTATGACGCAGAAACTTTCATCGAAATTATCGGGAATATATATTTTTAAGAAATCAATAATACAAAACTTTCCCATATAGCCAATATACAGGGTACTACAAATTCGAGTGCATGCACGGGGATCTCGGGAACCGTAAGAGATACGAGGTCGGTTAAATTAAGGCAAAGTTGCGCAATTTGATGTCCAATAAGATGCCGTTTTGGAATTTGAAATATTCTGAACACTTCCGGAGATATCCGGAAAAATACGAATTTTCCAAAATCGTTTTTACTTTTTTCTGACGTTATTTGAAAAAATATTTTAAAATAAATAACACTTTTTCATTGCCACTTTTTCTCCTCTACAAGGAGGCATTGTTAAATTTAAAATCCGACGTTTCGTCTTATAGCAACCATCATCAACTAATTTTTTTTAAATACGGTTCTGGATATATTTTTTTGTTTTTCGTTGCCTTTTAGCCTCCGTAACGCAATGACGTATCGCAAAGATAAGAATATTTCTTAATTTTATGAAATATTCGCCCTAAAATGTATGAATGGCCCATCTCTGTCTAACACATTATTTTATTTATAAATCCGTCCTTATTCAACGCATTGAAAACGATTAAATTGGAAACTTTTATACTTTTATAATGAAACGAAAGTATGGGTAAATTTGGGCTAGATAAACGATAATACCAAATTTTTGAATTTGGTTTTTGACGGTGTGGGTTCAGAAAGAAAAAAAAATAGGTTTTCTTTGGCCAACGTTTTGAAAAATGTATCTCCAAATCCCTAGATTTTCCGAAACGTTGGCCAAGGGAATCTTGGTTTTTCTTGTTTCTTAACCCACACTCATAAAAAGCCAATGTAATAGTATATTATTTTATATGGAGGAAAAGTGATACTTTTCATGGCGCGCTCGTGTTTAAGGCGTGTAATAGAGAGCAAGCCATGAAAAGTAACTTTTCCTCCATATAAAATATGCTGTTTTTTCTTCAAATGTCGATAAATTAATGCGAAAACATCTCTTTTTAATAGTAATAATAATAATTATTATTATTAAAGATAAGTGGGTTCGCAAGGCGGCTTAGACCGGTGTCGGTGAATAGGCACAGGTTGTTGCTATGGTAATGTAACATAAAGCTGTCAGTGGACACTGTCAACAATAATTATTTTTTAAAAATTGCGTCTCCGATTGCGTTTTAATTCCGTATTGATAAGCAGTTATTGGGTAAGTTCGATTAAATAATAACCAATTTGTTCCTAAATTAGTCATTTTTAGAAATGCAGTGGACAAATTGAGTGATAAATACAAATTTTAGTTTAACAAGTATCTATGTTGCTATGACAACACTTTTACCTCCGCCGGCGGAAAAGTGAAAAGTAAAGCTCCGGCGGAGGAAAAACGAAACGTCACGGCCGCCTACACAGTCGAGTAATGACGGATTTACTGACGTTTGAAGAAAAAAAATTATTAGAGAGTTGCAAGGACTTAAGAATAGGAAAAAGGTAGGAAATTAGGTTTAATTTAAAATCTAAAATCTCATGAATGTTAAAGAAGTAGGTAAATAAAACTTTAATAACAAAACTAAATTTAACTCATAAGCAAAACGCTAAAGTATAGGTAACTTCAGTGTTTTTGCGAAATAGAAATTCAGCATTAACATAAAAATAGCAAAAACATACAACAATAAATACATAAATAAATAACCTAATTATGTATTTATTTGTTGTTTTTATGTTAATGTTGAATTTCCATTTTGCAAAATCACTTAAGATATGCTTATGAGTTAAAATTAGTTTTGTTATTAAAATTTTATTTACCTACTTCTTTAACATTTGTAAGATTTTAGATTTTAAATAAAAGCTAATTTCCTACCTTTTTCCTATTCTTAGGTATTCCTTGCAACTCTCTAATAATTTCTAAATTGGCTTTTTATGGGTGCTAGGATTCCCTTGGCCCACGTTTCGGAGAACCTAGGGCTTTGTGGGTACATTTTTCAAAGCGTTGGCCAAAGAAAATCTAATTTTTTTTCCTCAATTCAAAAATTTGATATTATTGTTTATCTAGCCCAAATTTACCCATACTTTCATTTCAACAGAAAAGTATAAATGTTTTCCAATTTAATCGTTCCTCAATACGTTGAATAAAGACGGATTTATGAATAAAATAATGTGTTAGACAGACATGGGCGATTCATACATTTTAGGGCGAATTTTTCATAAAATTATGAATTTTTCTTATATTTGCGATACATCATTGCTTTAAGGAGACTAATATGCAACGAAAAACTAAAAAAAAATCCAGGACCGTATTTAAAAAAATTAAGTTGATGATGGTTGCTAGAAGATGAAACGTCGGATTTTAAATTTAACAAAGCCTTCTTATAGAGGGGAAAAAGTTGCAATGAAAAAGTGTTATTTATTTTAAAATATTTTTTTAACTAACGTCAGAAAAAAATAAAAACGATTTTGGAAAATTTAGTTTTTTTCCGGATATCTCCGGTAGTGTTCAGAATTTTTCAAATTTCAAAACGGCATCTTATTGGACATCAAATTGCGCAACTTTGCCTTAATTTAACCGACCTCGTATCTCTTACGGTTCCCGAGATCCCCGTGCATGCACTCGAATTTGTAGCACCCTGTATATTTAAAAAAGAAAATTAAGTAACACGCATTAAAAAAATTTTTAATTACAAAATACAAAATAAACATAGAACTAAAACACTTAGGATATATTTATTGCTGTATTTTATTATAGTATTTATAGTTAAACTCCTTTTAATGATTTGAATATCCAAATCTGTTTAAGGATTTAAATTTTTTTTTGAAGATTTAAATCATTTTATTGATTTAAATGCTTATTAAATCAAAAATCAAAGATACTTTTCAGAAAGATTTAAATCATAAATTAATAATCACTTTCAGAAAAAATATTTAAACTCAAAGTATTTAAATCAAAAAATGTATTTAAATCATAAAAATGATTTAAATCTCACTGATGGTGACAGCTCTGCTTCCTAATATGAACCACATTTAGTGATACGTTTTCTTGTAAAATCACTTTAAACAGGGGCTATTGAAATTCGCGGTTCCACTTGCCCCGGTGTACCTTATATGTTTTCCATTTATTTGATATTGGGAACTCGTTTAAGCAAGAATTATATAAATTAAGTAAAGTTTTTTTTTCCTTGGATCAGTAAATATTTTAGCAATTCATCGGATACATTCTTCATACCTGCTTTTTTAAGCTAAATCTTTAATGACAAAAGGTTCAATGGTTTGAGTGGGAGTACCTATTTGGTGCATAATCAAGTATAATATTGTTTACAGTCATATCATTCAAAAATTGCAAGCTTGTATCTATTATAACATCACTGATATTGTGTCTTTTATATTTTTGATTTTTATCATTACATTTATTTATCTTTTTCCAAACATGGGAGATGTTAGAATTTCTGTTCAGTTTGTCACAAAAATTACTCAAAAGGTTACCTCTTTCCGTTAATAATCCTTTTAACCAAACTGAAAACTACCCCGTGTAAATTAAAACGTACAACATATAAAACATAAACACGGCCACTTCACGCACGTAAATCAACTAGCGCGTCGCGCGAACAAATTAATATAAGGTTTCATCTAGAAAAATCCTCTTTAGCATAATAATGTACCTATTGGACTTGTTCCTTTAATATGACTGAATTAGAAGATAAGATGGTCAAGGTACGCGGTGTAGTTCGCAAAAACATCGACGCAAGGTTGATTCTAAAACATACGAGCAAAAAAGTGTGCTTTTGCATACATGTATTTACCAGGTGAACCAAATAAATCGCTAATTTCAAATAATGCAGATCAATATTAATATTTTTTCTTGCTCAATATATATCGGCACGAAAGAAATGCTTGAGAGGCCAATTTTGACTGCTCATTTCAATGAATCTTTTTTCCAGTTTTCATCAAAATGTAAAAGAATTCGTTCGTAATTATGATCTTAGTAATAGTAATATTTTGTCTTTTATATATTGATATGAACGTGTTACCTTTCAGATGAATCAGATTTATTATTTCATGTTTGTCTTTGTTCCTTGAACATAATAGAATAGCGACGGGTAATATCGATAGTCGAAAAATACCGATAGAAGAAAAATTTATTTGATATCAGTTAGTCTTGTAATTCTCTGTATTACAAGGTACGTTTGGGTAGCACCACTTTTAGTAAAAACATATCAAAAAAAATTGTTGTTTTTGGGTTTTTAGTCATGTGGGGGGAAATGCCCATAGAGATTATGGGTATTGCCCCACACTACCGGTATTACCACTCAACCCAACTACACAAAAAAATTGTTGGGATAAAGATGTTATGAATCAGGCAATAACTGCAGTTGGAAATAGATGTCCCATTATACGGGCTGCTTTTTCTTCTTGGGGTGTCATGCAGATTCCTGCGTAGGCGTCCTCCCAACATCTTCTTATCAAATTTCTCTATTTAAGGCCGCAGTTTGAAAGTCTTGTACGCCCGTCCAATGCCAGATATTGCTCAGCCATGATAGCCTCTTGCGTCCTATCCCCTTTCTTCCTTCGATTTTGCCTTGCAAAATCAAGCGTTGAAACGAATAGCGTTTACCACGTATCAGGTGCACCAGATAAGAAATTTTTCTCTTTTGGAGTTGCTCAAATAACCCACGCTCCTCAAGATTTGCTCCACGAATAACGTCCCGTTAGACACTCTATCCACCCACGAGATCCTCAGCGTTCTTCGAAGTACCCACATTTCAAACGCTTCGAGTTTGTTTATTGAAGATGCCTTAAGGGTCTACGTCTCCACACCATACAAAAGAACTGACCATACCTAACATTTCACCATTCTGTATATGAGTTGAAAATTCAGATCATTATTTGCAAGAAATTTTCGAAGTTTTTGAAACGTCGTTCTGGCCTGTCCAATCCTGCTCTTAATTTCTGTCTCTGGATGCCATTTATTATTTATAAGACATCCCAAGTACTTTAACCTTTATTAACCTGTTCTATGAGTTTTTCGTTAATACGTAATTGTATCGGTGGGATATCATTTCTACTAACGACCATAACTTTTGTTTTATTGATGTTTATTTTAACGCCCAACTGCTCACTCGAGTTGTTAACATCGTCTAGGAGAGTCTGGAGATCGTTCGCACTGTCGGCCAGGATTACAGTGTCATCAGCGTATCTTATGTTATTAATGGGAATGCCGTTTACCCTAATACCCAGTTCACTCCCGGAAACCGATTCAACAAATGTCTCCACGTACAGGTTAAAAAGCATGGGAGAAAGAATACACCCCTGCCTTACACCTTTCTTTATTGCAAGTTCCTCTGTGGTGTCGTTGTTTTGAAGTCGGATTTCGGCTGTTTGGTTCCAGTAAAGATTTGTAATAATTCGAATGTCCTTCTCATCTACCCCAATTCTTGCAAATATTTTAGGAGAATATCATGCATAACATTATCAAAGGCTTTCTCGTAGTCTATAAAGCACATAAAAACGTCTTTTCTTTGGTCGTAGCAGTTCTGAACCAGTGTTTGTAGGCTGAAGATGGCTTCTCTTGTCCCAAAACCAAACTGACTCGATCCACTAGCTTCTTCGCATTTTTTGTATAATCTGATATGGATAACACGAAGGAAAAGTTTAATAAAATGGCTCATCAGACTAATGAGATGGTAATATTTGCACATTATCGCATTTGGTGATTTTGGAATGGTAATAACTGTAGAACGCAACCGGTCTTTGGGGATTACTCCGGTGTCATAAATTTGGTTGAATAGTTTCACCACTATTGCCAAGCTGTTCTCGTTTAATGTGTGGAAGGTTTCGGAGTACATATTACCTGGTCCAGGGGCTTTGTTGTTTTTCATTGATATTATTGCATGGGTGACTTCGCTTTTAAGAATACTTGGTCCAGATGGTGAATCTGTTGTTAAGCCGCTGCAAATGAGTGATCTGTTGTCATCAAAAAGTCTGGAAGTATAGTTTTTCCAGGTATCAAGCAACTCTTGGCGATCTACAATTAATGTATTTTCCTCATTTCTGATATTGCTTAGGGGTCTTTTGTTTTGTGCAGCCCTACTATTTCCTTTACCTTTTTATGCAAAGGGAAACTATCGTCCAGACATAGAGGTTTTCGGCTTCTATGCATCGATCAGTTAGCCATTTTTCCTTTGCAACCCTTA
This sequence comes from Pissodes strobi, assembly GCA_016904865.1. Lineage (NCBI taxonomy): Eukaryota > Metazoa > Arthropoda > Insecta > Coleoptera > Curculionidae > Pissodes > Pissodes strobi. Next base: position 74,528 of record MU183853.1, on the reverse strand, counting down.
TGTGCCTGCGGATCTCCCTTTGGTAGGTCAAGAAGCCCTGACGGTTTTTTGTGTCTTGCAGAGTCGACGCTGTTCCATTAGTTCCTGATGTTGGACCAGAGTTCTTGGACATCTTCTGCTATAGCGATATTGGCAATTTGAGTATTTAGAATATCTTTATATTTTATTGTTGTTGCTTCATTTTTTAGTAGCTTAGGGTCGGGAGTTTCTTTAGGTTTCTTTCTTTTCCTACTTGCTAAGCGCAGTCTTATATTTGCACATAGGGGATTATGGTCGGATTGGATATCCGCTCCCGGAAATGTGCTAACTTTGGTTATGGAGTTTCGGAACCTACGGTTAATGTTTATCGTTACTTCCAGGTATAAAGGCATCTGGGGGGCAGCTTATACCATGTGTTTGTAATAACAAGTTCATTTTCTTCACAGTATTGTATTAGTTTTTCACCTCTTTCATTTCTTGTTTCAAGACCATGCTCACCAACAGTGTACTCAAATCTACCCATTCCTTCCTTGGCATCAAAGTCTCCCATTACTATATTTACTTCATTTTTCTTAGTAAGTTTTAGAGCTTGATCAAGCCGGTCATAGAATTGCTCTGCCTCTTCATCTGGTTTGTCTGAAGTGGGCGCGTATGCTTGGATGAAATTAACGTTTAAAGGTTTACCGAATAGTTGTACAATGATTTCTCTCTTTGAAATTGGTACAAAATTTCTTACTGAGTTCGGTAAGGATTCATCCATCACAATACCGACACCATGTCTATGAGTTCTGTCTGTGTTGTCACTTCCAGAATAATAAAACACTTTTCCATTTGAATGGATCCCACTTGAGTCGGGCCATCTAACTTCGCTAATTCCAAACAGATTAACTTTCATTCTCTTCATCTCCTGGATAAGGTTATGGTATTTTCCAGCGGCATATAAAGTCTTGACATTCCATGTTCCTATTCTCATTGTCTCATCAAGTTGAAACCGGGAGATTCTTCGCACCCCTTGACCACTTAAGGTCTGCCCGGGACTAGGGGCCATTTGATTTTCTTCTTTCAACATGATAAGAACAGTTGCAGACGGATGTCCTGGGGAAGCAATAATGCGGTGGTTTCCCTCTTGCCTTCCGCATTGCAGTATTACAGCCTTTTAGCTGTTCCAGCTTTGCCTGTAAAATTCCAATAAATGACCGGGCTGGGTCATTCCTCTTTCGCTCCTCCTTGGTACTGAAGATCGCTGCTGCCTGTTTATCGACCTTCCGATCTAGATCCGTACTGTTCTGCGTTAACAGGGTCACCTCGAGTAGGATGTGGCTCTTCACCACGCAGTACGGTTTTGACTGGAGAGAGGCTAAGGCTCCTCTTTTGGAGCTATTATCGCTTCATCCAGCCCTGGGATGCTGTGAGGACCAGTGCCCAGTCAACCCAGAACAAAGGTGCTACCTCTCCAACTACCCAAACCCAAACGGGTTGCAGAACAATTTAATGACCCATATAGTACCTTGTGGGATAGAATTAAACAAAGATCAACAAATTCAAGACTTGAAAGGAAGACTTGAGCTAAGACGTTCATGTTTTGAATTTGCAGAAGCAAACAATATAGAAAATCCCTTCAGTAAAGATAAGAAACTGGCAAGATTAGATTGGTATTACGGTTTTTTGAGACGTAATAGAGACATATCGGTAGGGTTTCTAGAAGCTACTTGTTCAAATCGAATACAAGCATTTAATAAGGCAGAGTTGTTTTTCAAACTTAGAAGTTTTCTACTAAAAATTTAAATTTGGTCCTGACAAAGTTATCAATATGGACGAAACAGGTCTGACATGTGTACACATTCCTGGAAAAACTTAGCGACAAAGAAAACAATGTAGAGCCATGACTAGTGGAGAAAGAGGGCAGACGCTTACTGCAGCTTGTGCAATGAGTTTTTTTTATGGCAGTGGCACACACACTAAAGGGAGATCCTATGGCGCTCGATGAGCGGTGTGTGTATATGCGAAGATGTTTATTGACACGGTTCTTGAATATTTGTAGGTTGTAATTAGGGGGGAAAACAGATGTCCTGGGAGTGAGTTCCACAGTGATGCAGTGCGCCAGACAAAGGAGTTCTTGTAAAGCGATGTTCTAGGTGTTTCCAGTTGTACGATGAACTGGTGCGCTCTGAAAGTATCTGTAAAACAGGGACATGTCGGCCACATGTCTGCGGTGTTCAAGACTATCCAGATTCCGCGTCGCCGATGAGACGCACAGCTCTCTTCTGAATGGAATCTAACAGCTTTAGGGTGTGCTTTGGTGCGGCACCCCAAATGTGTGAGCAATATTCTACGCACGGTCTTATTTGCGTTTTGTAGAGCAAGAGCAACTGCTGCAGTGTATACAGTTTTTTGTTGCGAAATAGCGCACCAAGCGTCTGGGAAGCTGATTTTGCTATGTTAGCAACGTGGTCATGCCAAGACATTTATTGACCGAGACACCCAGTAGTCCGATTGACGAGGATGAAGGAATAGTCGATCCTGCCATAATGATGTCAGGGCCCGCCGTATTCACCCTCTTGGTAAACGTGGCTGCTTGGGTCTTTGCTGCATTGACCTGAACCAAATTTCTGTCGCCCCAAGTTTGAACTTTCTCCAGGTCTTGATTAATTGTTGTAATCTGCGCCTGTCTGCGGTGATAAGTCTCAGTCGCTGGTAAAGGTTTTTCTGATCTAAATTGGGAGACAAGCGTACTGTCATCTGCAAAACTGTAAACAGGATTATTCGTTTCGGTCAGCAAGTCAATTAAAGTTTAAATTCAACTAGCTCACCCCGCATAAAAGACATGAACATTTCCATAGTATCTTCTAATAGAGTTTTTAGCATAGATTCAAGTAATCAACTTTTCCAAAAAAAATCGTTTTAGAAAAACATTTAGTTAACAGCGACTTTACCCGGATGAGCGCCACATGCCGAGCGTGACATGTCGCATATCCGAGCGTGACGATTCAGTTTTATTCACTACCCAGGAAAAAGCGAAGTATCTTTAGAAAAGTATAACTTCGCCTTTGGTAACTGACGAGTGAACAGAGAAGCCCAGAGGCAGCCAATGCTGGTCCCAAGCCCGGGTAAAGAAGGAGGGTTGTCGAGTAAGGCCAGGTACCTGCTCGACGTAAAACAAACATGCAGCTCACAGAACCGGAGGCGATGCCTCGGAACCAGGACGGACCTCTACGATGACCACCCATGCTATGACAAGGAACAAACCTGGAAAACCTAACGCAACATTACCAGAGTGGCGTACTGGAATATAACTTCATGGGATGGAAGGGATCAGGAGGTACTTATTCAGATGGAGAAACACGGCATCGGCACGCGATTTAGCTAGGCAACCCATGTGCGATTTATCAATCTATATATTATTTAACAATCTTTGTCATCGTCAAATAACAGATGAGGGTATATATTTCTAATACCGGATCGTGCACTAATAGTAGAGGCGGAAATATTCTATGAGGAACTACAGAACTCCGTAGACAAGATAAGTAAGAATCATAAAATCCGGGCTTCCGGGTACTTCCGGGCGTCAAGCAGAAATTCAATGAACCCGCTATCAACGAACACAAGGAAAAATACAAATTCACATTCAACAATACCAGAGGTCAAAAATCAATTATATACTTCATTATTTCCAACAAAGCAATTACACCAACCCAGGTACTCGCTGTAAGCGCCCTAACGTCAGCCAATATAGGAAAGGATCACAATCTCATATTATGTAAATTTATTAACGGGACAATACAAAAATCGCCAGTTTACATTGAAAAATGCAATACAGAGTCGCTAGAATCTGACATCACGCGGAAACTGTATGAAACCAGGTTAACATATAAATTAAAGGAGGTCGACCTCAAAGAATGTGAAGTGGAAACCTGCTGGAAAAAAAATAAAAAAATCTATCCTTCAGGCGGCTGAAGAATCCATCGGGAAAAGAAAAATAAACACAAACGCGAGAAACACCACTAAGCCATGATTTTGTCAAATTCAATGACCTCGCAGAATTAAAAAGAAGAAGTTACCTAACATACAAAAGCTCCCCAACCCACCAATAACCTGCAGAATACATAGAAACGAAAAATAGAGTTAACTCACGAATCGAAGCTATCAAAAGAGAACACTGGATCAAATTCACGAGCGATATGGTTCACGATATATTCGGCGCCCAAAAAAGAATGTGGAAGATGTTGAAAAATAGAAAGAAGCCGATTAAAGAGTTTGATCAAAGCAAAGGAGTAGCTATAGAAACGTGGAAATAATACTTTGGAAAACTATACGATGCTAAGGAAGCACACGAAATAGAATATTATGTTTAATAAAATCCTGATCACCACAAAAATAGGACAAAAACAGCTCCTGTAAACTACCGAGGAATAACCTTACTATGTACAACAATGAAACTGTTTACAGGCCTGCTAGAGGATAAACTGGAGAAACACATAGCTAATAGGGAAGAGCAATAAGGATTTAGAAAGGATAGATCGACAACAGACGCTATATTGATCAAACAAATAAAAGAAAAGGCCATAGAATATAACACACCGGCATTTATTTGCTTCATCAACCTAACTAAAGCATTTGACAAAGTACAACTGAACGACGTCATCAACATCCTGATAGAGAAAGAAACATCAGCCAACATAGTAAAGGTAATTTACAATCTCAATACCGCCAATTCCACCCAAGTTAAAGCAGGACAACATAACACGAAAAGCATCCCAACACCAGGAGGAATCGGGTAGGGAGATAGCCTCAGCCCATTTTTATTTAATCCTCTTAAGGACAAAATCATAGAAGAAGTAGCGACCTTAAATATGGGATACAGAATGAACAACAAACCTATCAGCATGGTATGTTACGCCGACGATGCTGCAATATTCGCAGGAAACGAAGACGACTTGCAACGAGAGCTATTCAAGTTCTACCAAGCGAGTCGACAACTTAATATGAGCATATCCATATCCATCGAAAAAACAAAAAGCATGACCATCGCTAAAGAACCACTCAGATGCAATCTCGTAATTGAAAATAAGCCCATAGAGCAAGAAGTGATGCAGTTTAAATACCTCGGCATGAATATCTCCAGCAATCATGATCCAACAAGGGACCTAAGAGGCCAAATTAATAAAGCAACAGTAACATCAAGCTGTCTAAGAGAAATTGTATGGGCCAACCAATAGATGAGAACGAACAGTAAGATTAAAATCTACAAAACATACATAAGACCCGTTATGACATACGCAATAGAAGCAAGAGAAGTCACGAACAAAACAAAAGCATGCTACGCGTAGCAGAAATGAGGGTGCTGAGAGCCATAGCCGGCAAAACCCGAAGTGATCACGTAAGAAACACGAATATAAGAGAACAATGCGGAGTACAGGACATAGTAAGATGGGGAAGGCAATGGTACAACCACGTCAGAATGATGGCTGAAGATAGACTACCCGGTATAGCACTTGAGGGAACACCAGTGGGTAGCCGATAGACCACCAAGGAGATGGAAAGACAGCTGGCAATCCACATCACAAGAATTCTTACGACGGCAATCCCGAAATTAACAGATCATTCTGATCCCGAGTATAAGAAGAAGAAGAAAAGCATGATATTTGTTAAAATATTCCTGAGAAAAATACAACAGTGTTTTAAAAAGAACAAATTATTCCATATTCGAATCATGAAACTCACGGGCTTTAATAATGTTATGTTGACTCCTTAGAAACGACATTTATGTAGGCGAGAATATGCGTGCGGAATTTAAATTATAGCGGTTTGTTAAATCGTGATAAAATGCATCATTATCCATGTACTTTATCGAGAAATTGTTATACATATTTTGAGTGTCCGTTTTTTTCATATTAATATTATTTGATATTGGTTTTATTCTAACAAAAAAAAACTATCAGTGTTATCTGTCCTTAGAAACACTGATTCCATCTGCGTTGTTCATTTGGGTACTACGATATCAAATCAATGCATTATCTTAACACTTAATATCATAATATGGTCCACAATGAGTGCATTAAAATTTGCATATAATATATTCATTATCAATCAGATTTTCTACGTTAGAATGCAAGGACAAGGACTTTAAATGGATGTTGACGACATTGACTGCACATTGGACTGATTGTTTTTCCTAGCCACTATCCCTAATTTCCTGGCGATGAAAAAGCGCACTAATCGTGGGTAATATTGAAGATATTGTTATCTACGTCCTGGAGTTAACAAGCTTTTAACTCACTCATTTTGGAGGAGTAAATTTTTTTCAACAAGTGGCGTCGAACGAGAATGTCGCATCACAAGCGCTTGAGGCTAGAAAATGCAAATATTAAAATAAAAATGTAGTAAATAGTGCAGTTAAATGTCAATTGTGTTGTGATGGGTATCATGCATCCTGTGCTCTAAGAATTAAAGGGCTAACTGTCACAAATGGAAGCAAAAACCTAATAAACTGTCCTGGCTGCTCCAAGGGACAAGATACCGCCATTAAAGATGCTTAACTAGTAAAGAAAAACGAAGAAACGTATTTTAAAGCTGCAGGTACTAGATTTACAAAGCAAAAATTCAATACTTGATAGCATGTTTATGCAAACAATTAACAGAATTTCAAGAAGCAACAATCGGGAAATTCCAAAGAATCGAAAACCTAATCAGCAAAAATCCCAAGAATTTGCCACAAAAAAGCGTGATAAAACGCGGCTCCAACAATGCCAAGCTTCCCAAGTCCAACCGGCAACAGTGTGGTGAACTATTTGAAGTTGGCAATAGTAAAGAGAAGGATTCATCGCAGTTATCATTATGAAAGGAAAAAGAAGAATCTCAGACCATAGAAGAATCCGAAACAATACCCGACGACGTGAGTTGTACTAGTAATAGTACATTCATCAGACAGCAGCGCAAACCTGTTCACGGGAATGATGTGTCAAAAGTGTCAAACGACTTAACCTCTGAGACTAGCGATAAACAAAATGAAAAACACCGACTTCCGGTCCTGCCGTCGTGGGATGAACACGTTGGAAACGGATTACAGAATTCGGCATAGGTAGCTGAAGCTTTTTGCTTGGAAAACGTGTCATATTCCTTCGGAGGAGTCTGGAAGGTGTAAGGAGTGGGTCGCGTAGTGGAGGGTGATTCCTACTAGGGCTCCAGGTTTATTTCTGTGCGCGGTAGTGTAGCCTGAGGGTGGTCGGGGGTATTTCCTGCGGGGATTTGGAGGGTGGTTATAATTGCAGTGCGCGAAGCCTCCTTGCATGTATTAACTTATATTTGCAAAAGTCGGGAATCACCAGGGGCACAGGCCCGTCTTACTGGAGGTTCCTACCAAATAATCTCACACTGGAACAACGTGTATATTATGCAGGAGGGTCGTCCTGCCTCTAACTAAGCGCCGGAAGAGGGGGCACTAGAATCATAATCACAAATGAAAAACACGCGAATAGAAATGAGATTGCTTTTGAAAAGAGATCAGAGGATGCAAATTGATGGAAAACTATCCAGACCAGGAGATCTGCAAAATGAAATCAGTATCAGCATAGACCCGGCCCAATTCATAGTATTGACAAAGAACAATCTGAAGTGTTGGCAGTAAAATCATTCACCTGGCTTCTTCTCTCCGGCCTAGTGAAAGAAACAAGTAGGCAAAGTATGGAGAACTACCTCTCCACAAAAGGAGTTCCTATTGAATGCAAGGAGCAAGTATTGAATGCTGCTTTCTGGCCAAAAGGTAAACTTATCAATATTTTTTTAAACCTGAGGATCGAATCTCGAGAGAGGTGATAAGTGACAATTTAGACAATTTATTCATGTTCATAAATTACAAGGTAATTTTTATATAGGTCAAAATAAGTATATAAATTCTTAAAGCTAGGTAAAAACAAAAGACAGTACTTAAATGTATCACAGCAAAATGGACAGATATTACAAAACATAATGGACGGTTAAAATGTTAAAAAGATGTAGGACAGACATATGTATGTTAAAATAGAGTTTAAAATTGAATTAAGAATAACTGACACTAACATATTAAAATTAGACATTTAAAAACGACTCTGGACCACACTCAAAGAATTCTTGTTCTGAATAAAATGCGTTCCTCAGCAGAATTCTCCCAACCGTGCATTTAAAGGAATTAAGTGAGAGCTCTCTAGCAATTACCGGTAGTTTATTAAAGAATTTCACCGCAATAAACTCTGACCTTGACTGCGATTTTGAGAGACGGCAGCGGGCAACCCTTAAGTCACTCCCATGGCGAGTGGGGTAATCGTGGATATCATGGTGGCTTTCAAAGGGTTCTATATTACTCCTGACATACATGAGGCACTCATAGATATAAGCAGATGGAAGAGTTAAGATCTGGAACTCGCGAAATGCCCGCCTACAGTCCTCTCTGCAACCCAACCCAGCAACGATTCTTATGGCCCCACTCAGGCAAACACCCTAGTTGCAGAGGCAGCCCTACCCCAAGCCAATAGGCTGTAGCAGATGGTGGAATGGAACAGCGCATGATAAGATGTCAGAAGGCTATCCAGAGAAACACATCCTGCCAAGCTTTTCAACAAAAACACAGTGCTTCGGAGACTCTTGCAAACGGACTCAACATGAACATCCCAGCTAAGTTTTGGGTCTAGATGGACTGCCAGAAACTTGACGCTGTCCTCAGCATTCATGTCCTCGCAGTTTCTTAGGGAAAACAAAACGCCGGCTGCGGCTCCCGGTATATGTATCATCCGCATATTGGCCAAATTTAGCTATGGAATTACACATAGGCAAATCATTCACATACACCAGGAAAAGAAACGGACACAGGATGGAGCCCTGAGGAACACCAAGATTCAAAACCCTTTCTCCAGACAGTCTGCTACCCACTTTAACCATTTGGGGTCGTTTCTCCAGATATGATCTAAGCAAGGCAGTGCTAGCTTCTGAGGATTTGTAGTATGCAAGCTTTTTAAGTAGGATTTCATGTGAGACACAGTCAAAAGCCTAACTGGGGTCAAAGAATTGTGCTATACTGTAGTTCCCATCCTCAAAATCATCCAGGATGGCACAGATGAGGTCCAGAACTGCCATGGCTGTGCTTCTACCAGAGCGAAAGCCAAATTGACAATTTGAGAAAAGTGCATTAGTCTCAAAAAAGAATGAAATTTGATCCACCATGCACTTCTCCATCACCTTAGACAAAATTGGAAGTAGGGAAATAGGGCGGTAGTTGGCTACTTCAGTTTTCTCCCCCTTTTTAAAGATTGGACTGATTATTGCCCTCTTAAGCACTGTTGGGAACATACCTGACGAGAAACATTGGTTTATGAGGTTGGTGAGTGGCTTAGCTATTAGGCCCTTAATATGTTTGACAACTTTAACAGAGAAACCAAAAATATCAGTGTTGTTTTTGTTTTTTAGGTTTTGAATTATTTTTAATATTTGGTGTTCAGTAACTTGCTGGAAAGAAAAGCTCACAGACGGAACAGGCCCATTCAGGTAACCCAGAGGCTCTCGGTTTGTTCGGGAAATACCATCAACTATATTTGTAGCAATAGTACTAAAATATTCATTGAATTGTTCAGGTGGGATGTCCGGTTCCTGTCTGCTGTTTCCCCGAAAGCCCTCTTCGACTATTTATGATAGACCACATACTCTTTACAGGATTCTTTGAGGTCGCAATAAGGTTATCATTTGCATCTTTTTTTGCCTGTTTTAAAACTTGGTTATGGATTTTTTTAAAATTTTTAAGCTCCTCCTTATTTCTTGCAGTCTGATGCTTGTTATAAAAATCCTGCCTGCAAAAAGTGTAGTCTTTCTCTCACCTGACGTAATGTGTCTGTAAAGCATAAAACTTTATGAGGATCATCCTTTATAAAGATGCTGTCCAGACACAGACTCGTTGTGTCATGTATCATCCTCTGAAAGCCATAGCTCTCAAGAAAATCACACAATAAGGCTGAATTTTCATCATTTAAAATCAAATTGACATTGAAATCTCCTGTCAAGACAACATCCCCGCCAAGACCAATCTCCCGTAATGCAGCCTCCAGGGTCTCTAAGAACACCAGAAATGACCCTGATGGAGACCTATACACAGAGATCACACAGAGCCTAAGGGGCCTTATAAGTGAACAGCATAGTTCTATACACTTCTCTATATTAATGCTTAAAACATTTTTGGTTTCATATTTATTTCTAATCACCTCGGCAAGTATCAAGGAACCCCCACCTATGTACTGCTCCCGTGCAGAGAAGGAGCTAAGATCATAGTTGTTAATATGCAATGAGTTTAATTCGTCTTTATTTAGACAGTGTTCAGTTAACGCTACAATGTCAAAAGTTTTATCTGCAAGAAACGCATCCAATTCATGAGTTTTATTACGAATTGATCTGATATTGACATGAAACACACTAAAGATATTATTTTTATGTACATTTAAAGGAAGATTAGAATTATTAGGTTGAGAAACCTTGTTACAAACATATGCATTTTTATTGTTACATACCAGTAATTTATTATCAGCAACCTTTACGGATCCACTGTAGACTGTGCCTTCATCAGACTCCTTTAAGAGGCTTTTGTCTGATTTAGACGCTGGTCATCCAGCTCGGCGACAACCATGACGTCATTGGCATCGTCGCTGCGAGAACCTCTTGCGGCGGATGTTTCACCTTCCTGATCCTCGTCGGGCAATATGGTGGATTTGGCTCTACTGCACTTGTTTGCTGTTTTTGGTATGGGTCTTTGTTTACCTTTTTTATCAATGCCAATTTCCACGATTTTCATGGAATGCTCCAATGTTTTGAGCTTCTCTCTCAACAAGGCACAGTCTTCTTCCAGGATTTTGTTCTTGCTCACCATTTCCTTAATCAATCACTTCAGGTAAGAATTCTCCGAATCATCGTTGTCGTCGACGTCGGTAATGGCGACTTGTTGATCCTTTTCACAGCAATCAAGCCGTGTTTCGTCAATAAACCTGAGTTTATCGTTCCAATCACGTCTGGTACACGATCTATGATATGCTTTTCCACAATATGCGCATATGAAACTACCGAACGATTTTGTTTTGCAGCAACGTTAGTACATTTTAGTATCAGACTCACTTTTACGTGTCTTTTTACTTGGCGCCATCTTGGTACATACATACATACCATGTTCACTGATAGGACGAAAAGTTTATGTGACTCTCAACCATCAGTTAATATAATTATTCTACACTACAATGTCCGCTCAATACGAAACAAGTTGTTAGAGCTGGAAGCTTGTCTGGTGAACGAGAATTTCAGTGTCATAGCTCTCACTGAACACTGGTTGCTGAAAGAGAAGCTCTTGACTTTTGTGTTGCCAGGATATAGTCTCGGAGCATATTTATCAAGAAACGAAAGTAGAGGTGGAGGCTCTCTTATTCTACTCAATAATGATTTAAATTTTAAACAGTTTGATTTGGTTTCTGAATTTAATATAGAAAAATGCATTGAAATATGCTCTGTATTTATAAAATCTATAACATTTTTATAATTGTCATTTATAGGTCACCCTCCGGGAACTTTGGCACTTTTTGGAAAAGCTTGAGAGCATGATGGAAAGGCTTGGAAGTGAAAGAAGGGTTGTCTTAGCGGGTGACTTCAATTGATCTGGAAGATTTTCTATCAAGCTTTGGCTACCAAGCAATGATAACTGAGAGCACAACCTCCGGATGAAGGACACTGTCTCGATAACATTTTCTCAAATTTTTCTTTATTTTATCAAGCTCAAAAATTTTTGATTTTGGCCTTTCTGATCATGTGGGACAGGTAATGTACTTTCAAACAGTAGACTGTAAAATAAATAATAATATTATCACTGAACATGGTATATTCACTTTCTATAAAACTGTTGAGTCATACTGAGACAGTATGATACTCCAGAAAACAGAGAGGAGTATAAAAAATTCAAAGAAGTCTATAAGGAGGGCTAAGCGTGAAGCGAATGATAGACTAATAACAACTTCCAAAAATCCAACCAAATGCATGTAGCAGATAATCAACACGTCGGCAGAGATTGCTGTGAATTTCGGTGTTCCTCAGGGCTCAGTTCTGGGCCCAATCGTATTTTTGATTTATATTAACTATCTGCCATTAAATGAGGGACCGTCTAAGTACACTCTCTTTGCCGATGACACCACCATATCCCTGCGAGGTTCTGATCTGGCAACTGTCGAGTTGGAGGCTCTGGAGGCTCAGTCGGAGGCTAAAGAGTTGTTTAATGCCAATAAGCTCATGTTGAACAGAGACAGGCGCCAAAAATGATTTTCTTTCTGAGAAACATTGAAGGGGCTATCAATCCTTCAGAAGTGAAGTTTTTAGGGGTGTACATGGACCCAAAGCTTAAATGGGATGTCCATGTGGATAGGATGTCAAGCAGACTCAGAAGCTTCATTTATCTGCTTCGTAACCTGTATAGCTATGTCTCCGGGGAAACACTGAAAGTTGCATATTATGCACTCTTTCATTTTCTTATGGCCTACGGAGTGGTTGTTTGGGGAGGAGCGCCAGCAGCTAGCAGAATTTTTGGACTTCAACGTAGGGCTATCAGAGTCTTAAATGGTTTGAAATACGTGGGTGACTGCAGGTTAGCCTTCAGGAATCATCAAATCTTAACATTTCCTTGTCTCTACATACTAGAATATGTGACTTATATTTAAAAAAAAAATGAAGATGAATTTTTGACACATACAGAGACTCACGACCATGATACCAGATCTCGCCATAATCTATAGTGCTCTCACGCAGACGGCTAAAAATTGCCAGGGTCACCCGAATTTCATAGCTGCTAAACTTTTCAACAAGATACCCCTCAATGTTAGACAGCTGCCTTTGCGTTCATTCATAACAAAGGTTAAAACTTTTTTAGTAGATAACTCCTTTTATAGTGTCCAGGAATTTCTGGTCTGTGATACTGTTCTGGAATAGCTACTGATAATAATGCTTGTGATATATTGTCAAAGTACAGACTGTTTTATTGCCTCTGATTTTAATGTGTTGTAAAAGTCTATCAATTTAATGTTTTGGTGTGTGTGCACTGTTTATACATGTATTTTATTCTGATTTCAAATTAGTACGTAAGTTAATTATAATTATTATATCTGTATTTTTTAAATATGACGTGCGCAAAAATACAATGTATTTCCTGGCATTAATAAATTATGATGTTATGATGTATGATGTTTTATTGCCAAATTAGCACCGCTACAGATCGAAGTTATTTCTATATACATTTCAACAGGTACCACTTGAATTTTTGGTGTCAATTTTGTACTTATAAGAATAATGACAAACCCTAAAATTTTGTTTTCTATTTTTTTACATTTTAGATGAGCGTAGATAAAATATTGAACAATACTTACATAATCATGCAGTTACAGAACTTTCACAAGCGTATATTAATGATAAATATCTATTATCATCTAGACATAAATGATCGAATAATATTGATATTGATATCTAATTTGTCACTATTCGAGCATGTTATTTGCTAGCCAAGTCAGAAAATGCGCTGTTAAATATTATCGATCTTGGTGAGTTTCGGATAGCAATGTTGTTTAATTTTTATTTAATTTTTCAATTAAAAAAAAAACAAAAAAAAACAAGGCTAACTCAAACTAGAAATAATTAATTTCATGTAATATTTAACTCCACGAATGCCAATCTTAGGCTCGGATGAAAAAGGAGGAAGCGGGAGGAGCCGCACCTCAGTAAAAAACCAGGACTCATCTAGTCCAGACAAGATTTACCTAAAGAACTCTCCCTAAGGTTTACTAGGTTAGAACATGTCGTAAACCGCTTGAAACGCAACGACCTTCGCCAGAGCTACTCGATCGGTGGGCACGAGGATTCCAAACTGCTTAAACCTCAGAATGGAATGCCTCTGGAAAAAACGCCAAGGCCCTTCTTTTTAAAAGCTTCTCCACTATTTTTGAGAGTGGCGGAACTAGATATAAGGGTCTGTATGATCCTTACCCTTAAAAAGGTGTACAACCTGAGCCCTTTTAAGGCAAGATGGAAATGTTCCATTACAGATGCTGCCAAAGCCGCAACAGCCTCAACCGGAAGGACAAGGAAAGTTCGCAGTGGAATCACTTCCCAACCTGAGGCATTTTAATTTTTTATTTTCCCCAAATATCTGCTTTAGTTCAAAAATGTCAGTCGGAGTCAAATAAAACGAGTCATAAACCGAAACATTTTCCAGATAATCCAGTGAACTGAACTGAATTATCTATATTTTTTGAGAGTGAGGAAGCATTTGAGCAGTTGAAGGAAATCAATCGCTCCACTGAGATGCCATTGGAGGCCCGCAAAGTACTGCTCCCAGCACGTAGATCATTTACGATCCTTCATGCTTCCTTTTAATGTTATTTGAACTTTAGTCCTTCTATCCTACGTCCTACGATAATTATTGTATAGTCTGTCTAGAAAGTATCCGGAAAAAAGAAAATACAAATAAAGTTTTTCGGTTTAAATTTTTATTACTTGAATTATAAAATTACAATAAATAATTCATCTTATTTACATATACAACCTCCATTTATCTCTAAACACTTTACTATACGTCCAGATACACCCGAAACTAGGTGACCGTCATAATGTTCGATGATGGTGGTCCAGGTGTAGGGGAGACAGGGGCAAAATGATCCCCCTAGTATTTGACGTGATGTAGTTAAAATTCTATTAAAGATACATAATTGCAAATTCAATGGAGGTTAAAACAGTCTTTTATCTTGCTTATACTGACATTTGGATCAGTTTTAAGTAATTCATTTTCATTATAATTATTAATTATAACAATGTGAATATTTGCCAAGTGCTCATTTTGCCCCACCTAGTGGGGCAAGATGATCCACGTGTAGTTAAAGCCATAAATGTCGATTTATTTTGTTTATTCTAAGGCAATTAAAGTAACAAAATGTTTGCTTAATACTTATTTATTTCAAAAAAGGATATGATATAAACATGTACGGTAGTATACAATGAACTGAACTAACTAGTAGAAGAACCAAATGCTAACTGATTGCAATACTTTACGACACACTTTCTTTGCCAAAGGCTTGTACCTGCAGAAATCGTAAATTAAATCATATTCACCTTCTTCCTCCCCTGAACATGCTTCGTGTGCCCATTGAAGACATCCACTGCATTTAATCCATCCCTCTCCGCTTACAGATTTGCTGTATGATTCGCCACAAATCAAACACTCTGGATCACTCTCCGACTCAGAACTCGAAGTCGATTCGTCCTTGTTTTTCTCAGATTTCTTTTTAAGGATCGTCTTCCCTTTTAAGCTCACCGTATCTTTATCATTGCCCTCTTGTTCACCGGTTTCCTATTTTTCACCCTTTTCTCAGATTTTTTCTTTCAGCATCTTTTTTCTTTTCAATCTCTTGTTCTAGCTCATGTTTACAAGGGCTACTGGTTAATACGACGGTCTTTCCTTTCTTTCTGTTTGTATTTTTCTTAAAATTGTCACTTTTGGTAAAGACCGAATATCAGTTGGTTTTATTTTAAAAAAATAATTGTCCAATGATACGTTCTCGCTAGTACCAATATGGGAACATTGGCTGTTATCTGAATTCGAGTCTTTGCTAGTTCCAGGGATGGGTTCTTTGTTATGCTCAGGACTAGTTGCTTCCAAATCTTCATCATTTTCTTCTGGATTGGTAAGAGACAGATCGGGAGGAGCTTCTTCGGAAACATCACCGGGTGCAAAGTCGTATCTGAGAAGATATGTCTGTCAAATGGGACGATACCCGCTTTCTTAAACGCATTTATCGCATTGTCAGTTGTGCAAGCTTTTAAATATGCTTCACAAAACAGTTTACTGATTTGAAAGACAGAGACGGTACGCCCAGGGCTGTTGTTTAACCAGTTTTCTAAAGCTCGATCGAGATATCGGCTAAGAGGGTACATAACCCACATCCAAGGGCTGAAGTCTGTGGGAGGTATCAGGAGACAAGCACAAGAGGTCGACATTATTTTTTCTGGCTTTGTCAATTACTTCCAAATTTTTAGTATGGCTCCCATGACCATCTAAAACTAGTAGAGCGGGATCTTCTTGGGTAAGTTTTTCGTGATTTAAAAAGTGGTCAAACCAAAACGAAAAGACATCTAGTGTGATCCAACCATTAGCATTACAGGAGAATATTGATCCTGGGGGAGCCCCATCTTTTAATTCCTCCTTCATCCTCTTGCGTGAAAAAATGAACAACGGCGGAATATAATTTCTACCAGCAGAAGTGCAAATTACAACAATGCTCGACATTCCTACCTCTGATTGCAACTATTTTAGAGTTATGACCAGGAACTGTACTTATCGAAGTCTCGTCGACGTTAAATATACGATGTGCTGGAAGTTTTTTGTCAACCGATTCGGATTTTAGAAGAACGAAGAATGTATTAACGACCACTTTGTTGAAACCGCGGGCTCTTGCTATGGACGTCGATTCTGGACTCCTTAAAGATAACTTTGGATGCCTTTTCCTAAATTGGGCAAACCAGTCTTTCCTAGCTGCTGCTTTACTGGTTTTCGAAAACGGATGGTTAGTATTGTTTTTTCCGCCAATTGAAAGGCTAGACATCGAACATCACGTGGGCTTAATCCGTACATCCGCGTTACCATATCAAATATGTAACTCAACAATTCAGCTTCCTGATCTTCCGTAAATACATAATGGATGGATCCAAGCTTTTTCAGTTGCTTAGGAAGAACACCAGCAGCCCATTTCTTTTTAATAAGCCGCTTCAACGCCATTCTGCGTACGTCAAAATTTGTGGCAGCTGTCCGTACAAACATTTCACTTTCAACAGCTTCAATGGCATTTTGCATGTTTTCCACCCTCCAATTTTGCCTTTGGGGTTTTCTCTTATAGTTCCGAACCATAATTGGCCCTGAAAGTAATTTAAAATACAGAATTGTCTTCTAATAACTAACAAACTTATCCAATAAAAGCGTGGGGTAAAATGATCCAGGACCGTTCTGCGTTATTATTAAAACAGACAGCACCAGAAACAAAATAGGTCGAAAATGGAACAAGAACCAGCGAATCAGCATTTTTATTAATGTTATCACTTGAGTCATTGAAAGAGATAAGCACCGGGAAATAGTATTGTATGCGTTATTCGAACTTTATCTTCTCAGGTGACTTGGATTCCAGGGACGGATTGAGGCACCACGTAACTGATATCCGCGAAAACCCGAAATTTTTCTGAGGTTATTTTAGGAAATATTTAAAAAATATTAACATTTTCTAGAGGCACTTTTTAACGGTCTACCCTAAGATGTTAAATCTAAATCAACGTTTCGATTTCTCAGAACCATCATCAAGCCAATTTAATATATTACATTAACTATGTAATTTTTCGCCAAGATCGATATTTTCACGAATAGTGTACGTAAGAATATCACACGAAGTAAGGAACATGTCCTCCTCTATTTCACTCAGCAGCTGCCTGGCGCACACCTGCCTCTCTGGATCCCCGTTACTCTCCACGTTCGCGGTCAAAACCCAAATATATTACAAAATAGTTGTGCTGAAAGTACGCAACTAGGGATCGGCAAGACAAGAAATCTTGTCTTGACAAGCAATTTCTTGTCTGGTCTTGAAAATTTTTCAAGAAATAAAAAAAATTCTTGTCTTGACCATTTCTTGAGAGTTGGTGTCTTGACTCAAGAAATCCTGAAAATTCTTGACATCTTGACAAAAGCGCTTAAAAGTCGTTTATTGATACTTTGACAAGAAGGAAACCCCTGTTTAAAAGTCGGCATGAGATTGGTTGTTATGATGTTTATGCTTTATGCCTGGAATCGAGGGTCACGCGGTCAGGATTGTATTGTTTTACATTTCGTTGCTTCATATATGTTGACAATTTTTTTTTCTGGTAGATATGTTCTATATTGTTGTAGAGGATTCATGTTTTACCTTACAAATGTTTGCCTATTCTCTTCACTTAGAGCCGCTTGCTCTGGCTCCATGGTGTAAGTAGCACAAGTGCTAGTTTAGTCACCATATCGAAGTTGAAAAACCTAAAGGAAACTGGAAAAATGGTCTACGTTTCGAGGAACAAATCTGCCCCTGTTGTCAAGAACGAACAAATCTAAAAATGAAAATGGTTAGTAAATACAATAAAACAGTAAAAAGCTCTTGCAGATTGTTAAGCTTTGAATTGACTTTGTCAAAGGGTTTTTCAGCTTCGTTACGGTCACTAAACTAGCACTTGTGCTGTTTACACTCTGGAGCCAGAGCAAGCGGCTCTCAGTGGAGAGAACAGGCAAGCATTTGTAAGGTAAATTTTTTATCTTAATTTAAAAAATTTTACGTAAATTCAAAATTTCTGTACGCCACTGAAGTAGATCCGCTTAGCAAAGTTCTTTTTGATTCTAATATCTTAGGTCATAACATATACAAAAATGAGAAAAAATCCTTTGCAAATAAAAAGTCATTAAACATTAAAAAATTATCCAATTTAATTTAGCCCACAAGGCAGAGTTATACCAACCTTAAAGTATCAATTTTAATTTTGTTCGTATTGACTTGATTTTTTAATAGTCAATATTCCGACCCCTTTCAAATGTTTCTTGCCAATTTTTACATATTTATTTCCTTAGGCCAATTTGGCTGCCACTGAAGTAGACTCGCTTTGCAAAGTAATTTTTGGTGCCAATACCTTAGGCCAAAACATATCCAAAAAATATAAAAAACTTTGGAAATAAAAATGTTATTTTTTACATAATAATTTTTTTATCCTTCCATTAAAAATGTTTCAGTGCTTTGTTTTTTTTTTTCAATAAACTAGCAAACAAATTATTTTTTTTTAATTTTATATTTTCAAGAAATTTCAAGATTTTCTTGATTTCTTGCCAAGAAATCTTGATCTTGAGAAGTAATTTCTTGTCTTGTCTTGAAAAACAAGGATCATTTCTTGTCTTGATCTTGTCTTGAACTCAAGACAAGATTAAGAAGTTGTCGAGTAAATTACGACCCCTATAAGCAACCTATATTTCTCCAATTCCTTGAGTCACATTCGCTGAGCTATTGCTCGTTTTTTTTTAATAACAAATCCGGGAAGTTGTTCCAAAAAAGTTAATTAGAATGTAGTGTGAAGGGTGAAACAAATTCTCTTCTCATAATGGATCATTTTGCCCCATTGCTTAACCTTTAAAAAAATGCCACATGCACTGACAACAGTTCATTATAAAAACGGCTCGTGGTTAGGTAAATTTCACGCTAGAATCCTTTTTAAATGCCTGTATACACAATATTGATTAACAAAACACTTCGCTAATTATAGAGGTTTTAATAAAGCACTTATGTTAAATCAAACACGCAGACGAACTTGTTTACTTGATAAAATCGTAGTTCATGCGAACACGTGGACGGCTGGAAGACAACTATCAAATTGGGAGGTGTAGAAGCATCTTTAAAGGTTGGCCCATAGAGGGCGGTGGTAGTTCATTGAAAAATGAATCGTTATGCCCCAGGAGATCATTTTGCCCCGGTCTCCCCTAAATCTGACCGAATCAAATCTGTGTTATTTTGTGGAATTCATCCCATTTCAATGTTTGTTAATACCCATAATGTGTTTTCAATGAGACTCAGATCAGGTGAAGCTGCTGCTATGAATTTGTTGCCAATTGGTGTTCTTGCATTCAAGCTTAAATATAGACAGAAGTATAGCATCGTGCATTATACTGCTGAATATGCCATACCTCTGGAAACATAAACCGTTTCCTTCTGGAAAACCTTCTATAATGGCACTATACTTTGCACTGTTAATGACACCATCAACTATACAGAGAGGTGTAGTACAACGCTGTGATATTACTCCCTAAACCATATTTCACTGGGAAATTTAAGAATTTGGAATGTAACATGTTCTCTTAATAAGATTTATAGGTGAGTTACACCATGCTGGAAATAACTTCCGTCAGATATAAGAACATTGCTGAAATTATCTTCTTGAAAACTTTCACAAAATCAGTATCGACTTTGTTGGTTTCCTTGATATGTTTGTAGCATGCTAAATTTTCGAAACCTTAAGAGCGGATTTTGTAATCCCAAGGCCGCTGCAGAGTTTTAAATATTTCCGCAAATCCTACGCGGTCTTCCCGAAACTGGTCTATGCCTCATATCTGTGCCGTTTTTTTTATCATCTTTATTGCCTCATATACTGAGCTTTTTTCGAGTCCACACAATTACTCTAATTTTATAACGTTCGAACACCTTTTCTATACAAAGATTCTACCTCTCTTCTTTTTTCTACTTTCGACATTATTTCACACATCGTAAGCCTGCTTACAATCAACAATGTTTGACAGATAGTGTTGCCATGTTATTTTGACTGTGGCTTACTATCCGGAGAACGTACTTTATGCATTACTTTTGTCTTGGAATTTTACGAAAAAGAAATATATTAAAATTAGAAAAAATATAAAATGCCGGATACTTTCTAGACGAACTATAGTATGATACGAAAAAATTGTCTTGATATTTTGGTACACTTTGTAGAACTATGACACGTAATTTTTGTGCAAAATACTTTTACCTATTACCTATTTAGATTGATAAGGAAGCTATTGGACTTTATCGCACGGTTGGACCTACCTGTATATCTCGTTAAATGCCAGTAATTTAAAGGTTTTTTTCCCATATCATTTTCAGAATAATTTATATACATGCACGTTCGCTATATTTATTGTCTGATATAACCTGTACTAATTAGTGCTAGGTGAAGTTTAACTTTTTATTTCTGGTACCTGGTCATTTAAATATAAATACAGATTGCACACCTTTGCATTCGGTCATTCGGTGCATTCGCTGTATAATTTTTATTTTAAATAAGTAAGTGGAGTATCATTTACCTGTGTAGGGTATAGTAATATACGTCTTTATTCGGAAATTGCGGATGCGCGTGTAAACAAAAACAAAGAAGATGAGTGGAAGTTGGTACAGAGGAATAGGAAAGGAAAACGTCCAGAGCCCAGCAAAGATACTCGACAAAATGTGACTCAATTATCAACGGCTAATCCTGCCAGATTGGCCTGGATATTTATCTCAGGTTTCCATCCTCAAACCTCGGCGGAAATAAGGATAATGGTTTTGATGGTTGTTCAATGTTCATGCTATAAAATGCAGACTAGGCAAAATAAGTTCAAAAGCTCATTTAAACTATCTGCTCCTATGACCAGGAAAAAGGATATTATGTCCCCAGATTTGTGGCCCGAAGGTGTGGTTATAAACCATTTTTTAAATCTCCAGAGATGCCAACCTTTCGACAAGGGCGTGAGAGTAACAGAGCCAAAAACCAGCTCCTAAATATTACAATAAAGTTGTTTCATACAAACATCCACTCTCTGAGAAACAAGTTGAATGCACTTGGGGCTGTTTTGGTTGAAGAGGGACCACATATTGTGTGTCTAACTGAACACTGGATGCAAGAGGATGAAATCAAGTTACAGCATTTTAATAACTATGGTTGAGAGCACAATTCTCACGAGAGTTCTCCACCGGTGATGGCTCTGTTATCTTCACTCCTGATTTTTTAAATGTCCGGTCCATAGACTGCAATTTCAATGTTGAAAAATGTGTTGAATGTTGTTGCGTTTTTATACAAAGTTTTAATCTATATGGTTTTGCTATTTACAGGCCTCCTGCAGGGTGCTTTGACACTTTTTTTAACCAAACTTGATGAATTTTTAAACAGATTTGATAAACAAACTCATGTTGTGCTGGCTGGGGATTTCAATGTGCATTTTGGAACTCCTCAAAGAGAAGCAGTCTTGCTCTGTGACCTATTGGAGGGCCATGGTTTTGAACGCAAAATTACGGAAACTACTAGAGGTATTTCATGCCTGGACAACATTTTTTATTAATTTTGCTCCAGGTGTCTTAGATGCTCAGTCGGTTGAATTTGAACTGTCAGACCACAGATCTCAATTATTAACATTTGAATTGAACTTAAATCAGAATTTTGTACAACATGAACTTAGGCAGTTCAGACCTCTCACTCAAACCGGTATGTTTAAATTCTATAATCAAATCGAAGCTTGCTCCTTCAACTTTGTAGATGTAACAATAAAATTTGAAGAGTTCATAAGAATACTTGAGAAATCTTACTTGGATTGTTTTCCATTAAAGTCCTATAAAGTTCAAACAAATGAGCCTGGTCATGGCTCGTGGTTTGATAATAATCTGAGGTATATGTGTGATCAACTTAGGTTGCTTGGTGAGGTCTGTAGGCAATATAATCGTCCTGCTGTCATTCTGGAGTATAAATCATTTAAAAAAACATATAATAATGCGAACAGCTAAAATAGCCCACAATGATAGCATAATTGTGTCAGCTAAAAATCCAACAAAAGCAATGTGGAAAATCATAAATAAAGCGAGAAACTTAGACACTCACGAAGAAATTAGTTCACTTCGTATTGCCGATATTCTTGATTCTTTTGATAATCTCCAATATAATGCTGTTCTTTTCTGCGACTTGAGTAAGGCATTTGACTGTGTTTCCCATGAACTTTTGCTGAACAAGCTAGCCCACTATAATCTTAGCACAGATAGTGTTAAACTTGTCAATGCCTATCTAATCAGGCTGTCAGGGTGGGTGGGGTGTGTTCTGAGGAAAGGGTTGTGAACATAGGTGTGCCTCAAGGATCTGTCCTAGGGCCGATTCCATTCCTAATTTATGTAAATGATCTTCCTCTAAATAGCGATAAAGAAAAATACACCCTTTTTGCGGATGACACCACCATCTCCCGGTCAGTGGGATCAGCTTGAAGCTATACAGGCAAGAGTGAAGGACTGGTTTAACGCAAATAAGCTCGTCATGAATCAAGACAAAACAGAAAAATTGGTTTTCTCCCTCAGAGATCCTAGAAACGTTAATGAGAATAGGGAGAGTGTTCGGTTCCTTGGAGTGTACATTGACCACACTCTGAGATGTCCAAATTAATCAGGTTTCATCAAAGCTTAGCATGGCTCTTTTTGTCCTTTGTAACCTTTGCAACCTTTCCCAAAATGTCTCAGAAAATGTTATGAAAACATCGTACCAAGCTATATTTCATTCTGTAGTGACATATGGTGTTTTGGTTTGGGGTCACTCCGCACTTGTGGCCAGAATTTTTGGGTTACAGAGAAGGGCTATCCGAATCATGGCGGGTCTGGGTTTTAGGGAGGATTGCAGACAAGCATTTAAATATTTTAATATACTTACCTCACCATCTCACTACATACTAGAGAATTTGATGAATGTGAAGGACAATGAGGATAAATTCGGAGTGCATGGTGGGGTCTACGGTTATGATACAAGACAATAAAACTTACTCATCCCAGCTTATCATAGGTTGAAAAGGTGTCAAGATGGCCCAGGCTATCTATCTATAAAATTCTTCAATGCTCTTCCAAATTCCATAAAGAGCTTGGAACGAGACAAATTTAAGAGTAAAGTTAAGCAGATTTTGTGTTTAAACTGTTTTTACTCATTTGATGAGTTCTTAACACATATACTTTGATGTTTTCTATTTTTAAACAAACATTTTAGTCTGGTTTTATTGTATTATTCTACTATAGTTTAATTGTATTGTGTCTAACAGCAAGCTTGTATTTTATTTTTAATTTTAATTTTAACAAATATTTAGGGTTCAAATTGTGCAGATACTTAGGCTACGTTTTTTAGTTTTATAACTGTGTACTAATTTTATTACAATAGTTTCCTACTATTTCTGACGAGTGTTAATACCTATGTATAATGACATGAAATATATTGAGTATTGAGTATAATATACAAGAGGGTATGGTTATGGTTATCATTGATATGAAGCTAATTAAGTAGACTTCATTCGAAGGAAAAAGTAAAAAAGCTTTGACAAGACAAGCTTGAAGTACTGGATTTCTCTCTTAGGCCAATCAAATTAGAAGGGCACTTGGACAAAAGTGTTGGAAAGCTAATTATCAATTTAATCGGTTCATTTGACGTCAAATAGAAGTATCCTAGGTTTGCACGGTCCCTCGACCGCCGTTCGAGTGAGGAAGTCCAATAAAACGCGAAAATTTAAGACATTTTTCAGTTTTTCGCCTATAGCTACTAGAGCATTAAATTATGCGTTGTACAGCAAAGTTGGTAAAAATCACCGTTTCTCTACCATCGATTTCAGCCATACTACTGAACTGAATTGAATGAATGGGGTACTTACTATTCATTCAATTCAGTTCAGTGGTATGGCTGAAATCAATGGTCGAGAAACGGAGATTTTTATCAACTTTGCTGTAAAACGCATTATAGTGACTTTCAATCGTCTGTCACACGGAAACGATCAGTCCAATAATTTGGAAATGTTATAAATAAATAATATCCTGCGCTTGACTATGGAGGGATTTTTCTCTAATGCCAATTTTTTCAGAGCTATTCAAAAATACAAAACACACATAATGAACCAATTTGCCGTGCCGGCAAACCAATTTTTCGACCTTCGGACCTGCGCATTTGGCAGCAGTCCAGTGTTGTCGTTCTTATATTTCACTTCACGCATGCCTATCCGCTCGCTTCGCTCGCTCCGGGGGCGCACCCAAGCAAAACTAATCCAAACTAACCCAAGGGAATGCCCAAAATCAAGAAAAAACAACTTTGAAAAATATACAAATTAGCACGTACGCGTGCGTGAAGGCTCAAAATTGGTGTAGCTAGACGCAAATAGCCTAACTAAATCTGACGCCCCCGCTGGAGACGTGAGGTTCCTAAGATATGAGAGACAGCCTTGCCACTGGTTAAGTTAACGTCAAGCTAAGGGCTCTTACTACAGCTTACTATTATAGTAAGCTATGACATAATCTAAATGTATCAGTCTCTAATGAGTGAATTTGTTATCTTGGGTCGGTTTCTCGTATTTGCAGTATTTTGTTTCGTTGTGCTACGGGTTTGCGTTTATGCTGTGTTTCATTGATGACATATATAAGAACTCGATCTATAAAAGATGGATGAATTGTGTTATTCCAGTAGAGATCTGTTTGGACAACAGTATCAAGAAGCGTCTAATTAGCATGCTCCATAGATAGTTGGATGATGAAGGGTTTGTTGTAAAAGTAGCGGAGCAAGATGCTGACAGGCTCATTAATACGACTACGGCTGCTATTGAGTTATCACTGAATTATCTATCTAGTGGGCGTGATAGAACGTCATCATACCTTCAGGGAAAATGAGGTTTGTAAAAACTTTGGAAAAGAACATGGAATTGAACGACGCTGCGCTTATCTTCAAAAACAACAATGCTTGTGCTGATGAGATAGATGCTGCTAGGCAAAAATTCCTTATAGCCATTTATGGTGACCCTCGAAGACACAAAGGTACGACCTGTACACCAAAGCAGTAGCCCCCACTCAAGCTGCCGCTCGACAACATGCCATTCGGATATACCATCCATACCACCAGGTCCAGTTGTGATTGAGACACGCCAAAGATCCTCTGCAGTGGGGATGGAAAAGAACAATGTACGGCCTACTACCGATACTCAGCATAGCCAGCGTGTCCTGAAAGTGCTCTGCGGCATGCCGAGGTCGCTGCAGTTGCCGGAAAGCAGGAATGAAATATTCGGCAATCTGATTTGAATGCTACCATGCTCCATCGCGCCTGATGATGATGACATCTCGCCTGTCGTCCTTAACAATGATGATGTAGAATTGTTGACCGAGAATCTGGGTTAGTCAGGTATATATTAAAATTGCTATATCCTTAAAAGTGACCTCCCTAATAGACCCTAATTAGACTGGCCTATCTCTATATTAACAATATCAACAAAACAATCAATTTGGATTTATTTAACGTCTTTAGATTATGCCTTTTCAAGACGTGATATCTCAAGAAAATGTAAGAAAAGAAAGGTGCAGAATAAAAGGGGCGTTTTGGGAGGTTGAAGTTCAAAGGTCATTGGTTACGAATAGTGGTGATATAGACAAAATTGCATAACCCTCGTCATTTTTGAGCACAAGATAAAGCAAAAATTTTGGGCTTGAAAATAGGTAGGTAGAAAAGTTCATTTTGTGTCTGAAGATGCCTCACTTCGGGTATACAGGGAGTTAATCACATTTTAAGATTTCCCTTTCAAACTCGGTCGCTGTTATAATCAATCACTTAAAAACATATTTTTGTTTTACCAATGGCGATATTGAGAATGTTTTAAATAATTTAAATAACACAAATCATGATACATCACTGTTTTGTAGTAATTTTTCTACAATATCCAAATGCACAAATCGAAATTGAAGCAAAGTTGATTCTTGGGTTTTTTGACTAACACGAATCCTTTTCGAGAGAAAAATATTTTCCTTTTTAATGTATGCTTATTTCTTTTGAAACAAAATTAAGTACAGGGTATCCCAAAGATAAAGTAAAGTAAAATTGATAATTTTTGAGAATTCTGATTTAACGATGCAAATTAACATTTTCATGATGTTGATAAGTGGGTGGACTCAGTCACTTTAGATTTTTTTTATGTTCAGCACACACACACAAAAGAAAAATCCTATACCACTCAACGAGCGGTGCATGTGCAAAGATGACGGTGGACGCTGGTTTTGAAGGGCTGTAGGCTGTAGTTTTCGGGAAAGACGTTACTCGGAAGTCCATGCCATAGCCAGGCAGTCCTCCATAAAAAAGAAGTCCCGTAACAACGATATCCTAGCTGTTTGTAACTGAATCGTATGTTGATGAGCAGATTATGTCTGCGGGGATATTTCTGTTTGATACAACTCTGCCAGTTCGTTCGAACACCTTCCGTACTAGTATCGATAGTAAAGAGATAGGTAAGTCTGCCAATTTATTCTATGTTCAAGGCTATCAAAGTCTTTAGTCAACTATGGGTCCCCAAGACAGACTGCTCTCCTCTGTATGTAGTCTAATATCTTGGGCAAGGATATTGTTTTTCTCACCCCATTCCACTATAACGTTCATATTCTCATTGATGGGAGCAATCTGATTTTCTCGCTTGCGTTGCGAACGAGCAGCGGTCATTAAAGTCCGCGACATGAAGGAGGATATAAGAGTGCTGTCGTCTGCAAAGCTGTAAATGGATTTTTGTCCTGTTTAAGAAGTCGTTGATATAGAGCAGGAACAGTGGAGAAGATAATATACACTCTTGCGGAACTTCAGGATTGGTTTAAATTCCTCCTAGAGATGTCCATCAATAACAACTCGGATGCTTCGATCCCTTAAAAAAATCGGTGATGGTAGTTCGTATGCTATCAATTTCATGTCACACCTTATCAAATGCTTTGGATAGGTTGAGACCCACTGCACGAGATTTACTCTCGATAGCTTTGATCCACAGGTAGGTCACGTAAGGCAGAAGATCTCCCGTTCTTGCGGAAACCATACTGATGATCGCTTATGATGCCTGATATTTTAAGAGCTGTTCATTGATTAGTTTCTCCATGACCGTAGGAACTAAAGCAATTGGACTATAGTTATTTCGAATCGTTTTTTACCCTTCTTCGAAATTGGTTGCACCTGAGCGTATTTTCAGCTAGAAGGGAAGCATGCAGTTTTGTATGATAGAGAGAAAAATCTGAATGGTGAAACTGTTAGTTCAGCAGCACATTTCTTAAGCACTATTGTGGAAAAGTCATCCGGTCCTGTGACCTTGTTAGTGTCTAGGCCTTTGAGTATTCGTTTCACTTCATGTTGGCGAAACACCAGATCTGACATTGAGAGATTCACTCTCGGGATGATTGGAGGAGCCTTTTCTTGAGAACCTAGGGTAGAATTTGATGCAAACATTTCGGCAAGAATGTCCTATTTTTCTTTGGCCGTTTCCGCTATTGAGCCATCATCTTGGGTCAGTGGTGGGATTGACGTCTTTGAAAACCCCTGACTGACAGCTTTGGCAACTTACTAAGAGGATCTTGAACCGTTAGGACAATTAAGAAGCTTGTTTTTGATCTACTTCTTATATCCCTCCTTGCTTCTATCAACGGTCCGCTCACTTTGGTTTCTAGTCGTGATGAATATATTTTGATTTTCGGCTGTCGGATCTCGGCGCCATTTACGATAGGCTGTATTTTTAGCATTGACGGCTCTTGAGCAGTTTTTCCCAAATCATAGCCAGGATAACTTGAGTTATCTCATCATCAGATTCAGAGATGTTTTGATTCCTAAAGCATACATCTTTTTCAGGAAAAGAAAGATAAAACTCGCGAAGCTCACGCCACTTTGCAGATTCGCTGTGAAGACCTTTCGGGGTTGCGGAGATAAGATTGTGGCCTGTTGAGCCCAACGGAGGTTGGACGTGTACGGTGTAGAGGTAAAGATTAGATGTTGAGAATAGATCCAGGATCCAGGAGGCTTGCAAAGTCTCTTTGACGCACGCTCAGGGATTCTGGTAGGTTTGTCAACCAGCTGAGTAAGTCCGTGACTAATAGCAAAAATCTCGGCTTCTCGTCTTTCATCCTCTCTTTGTTGAACGAGTCGATGTTATGTACGTCTTCTACTATGATAATTTCTGCAGTTGGATAGTTTGGGCTAGTCTGTAGAAAATCAATTTGATTGTCAAGACTTAAGGAAAGCCGCTAGATGGTCTGTACAAGCGACAAATAAATTTAGCTGCTCCATCTGTGCTTAATTTGAACCACATGGCACCGAAGTCCTTAGGTGCGTATATTTCTTCTCGTATAAAAACAGCTAATCCAGAGTTATGTCAAAATCGGGAGTAAAGGTCATATCCAGGTATAATCAAGTGAACGTTAGTATTGCTTGAATTCACTTTTGTTCCTGACAGAGTTAAAATATGGGGCTTATTTGATGCTAGGTGCTGGTGGACCGAATTAATATTTGTGTTGATGCCTCTGATGTTGCACAAGTCCGATCAAAGTCTATTTTCTGATATTTTCCGGACCACGGGTTTGCGCCAAGTTCGATTAGTTTGGGTTAATGATCGTCCAGGAACAAGCAGTGTGGATGAAGCATCAGCGAGATCACAAACGATGATCATCTCAATGATGAAGCTAGTGATGAACTTAGGGGACAGCCATTGGATGAAGCCACGACAAGCCCACCAAGAGTTGCCGTATATGATATATCTCCTATACAGTATGTCCCCGGATGAGGTTATAACAAATGGACGAAAAATTTAAAGATACGAAAAAAGTTCTTCTTGATAACAGTTTTTGCTTTAAGATCTGCCCAAGAAAAAAAATCGTATATTATACAGAGCGATCAAAAATTAACAATACGTATAATTTGTCAAGAGTAAACTACTTTTGTTTTTATTCTTTTCATAACGTTAATCAGAAAAGTTGATTGTAATAAGATAAGTTATTGTTATTGAAATGCATGAATCGTATTAACAAAATATGAAACAAAAATCCTGATTGGAAGCCTGTATCATTCTTGATTTTGTACAATTCCAAGATTAAAAAAAAGCTACTATGGATCTACAACTATTGTTAGTAATTCACTTTAATGTCAATACATACCTACATTTAATTTTTACATTTTAATATGCAGGAGTTAGATTAAGTCATTATGTTTCACTATCTTTAACTCTTGGCAAATTACACGTATTGTTAATTTTTGATCGCTCTGTGTAATATACGGTTATTTTTTTGGGCAGTTCTTAGTTTTAGAGGAAGCAAAAACCTTTATGAAGAATAACTTTTTTCGTATCTTTTACTTTTTATTCCATTTGTCCATTAGACCTCTAAATCTACTGTTTTGGCAAGTACGCTGATCCTAGAAGATATCAAAGAAAAATATGAAGCAAAAATGGAGGCCGAAAGAAAGAAGAGTGGAAGAAAACCAAGATTTGTGAAGAGAAAAGTTTTAGAGAGTAATGACGAATACTAAGTTGTGGATAACGTGGAAGACGAAAATGAGGATGAAACCACGTGCATTTATTGCAATCGCTTGTATCACAGCTCATTCACTACCAGCTAGTCATCTCTACCTAAATCGGAAAGCTGGAGTGTTGGGCACTGCGCCTACCTGGCAGTGCCCTGAGCGGTTCAGTTCCACTGTCTCGTAATTTTTCAAGGCAATGTAATGACACGGACCGAACTGAATTTAAAATGAATTTCCGCTTCAAAATCCACGACAAATTCGTTCGAAGCCACGGCTATCGTTCTAAAAAGTCCGGAAATTTCGGATTTTTATACAATTTTGTCATTTAAAATCGCTAAAGGCAAAATGAGCCAATATACACAGCACTACAACGAAGACCCATTCAGTTAAATAACGATCTAGCTAGGTGAACAGCTGCAAGTAATATTTAGCGAGTCAAAAAAGAAACGGTGGATGGAGACACCAGAGAAGATGAATATGACTCATAGCAGCAAACAGGATTAAGAAACTAAACGGAGGCCCAACAGAGATAAAACAACCATGCGCAATTGCAGCATCAGCTCCTTTCCAACGGTAAAACCAACCACCGGCACTCCGCAATCCTCAAAAATCGAAAGACGATGGAAAGATGAGATTAATCTAATGGGAGACCCGTTTACACTTATAGAACTTCAAAAGTGCATAGATGTTATGAAGACCGGAAAGTCGCCAGGGGTAGATGACATTCTGACAAAGCAGATACAATATATTGGGCAAAACACAAAACAGTGACTATTGGCCCTATTTAATCACTGTAAGTCTACCTATCAGATCCCAAAAGCATGGCGAAAGTCAAAAGTAATAGCCTTGTTCAAACCTGGAAAAGACCCGAAACAGGGGCTATCGCCCTATATTCTCTGTTGTGCCACATGTTCAAGCTCTATGAGTGCCTCATACTCAACCAAATTCAAAATCATCTGGACTCAAAACTCATTCCCCAACAAGCTGGCTTTAGACCAGGAAAATCATGCACAGGACAAGTACTAAACCTTACAGAATTCATAGAGGAGGGTTTCGAACAGAAAGAAATGACGGGGTTGCCCTGGTTGATCTCACGGCTGCATATGATATCATACACCATAAAGCCTTGCTATCTAGACCTTACAGCACTCTGACTATAAACTGACAAAAAAAATTGAGTCGCTCTTATCTAATAGAAGGTTTTATGTGATGCTGGATGGGAAAAAGAGCAGGTTGCAAACGCATAAAAACGGTTTACCCCAAGGAAGTGTCTTAGCTCCATTACTTTTCAATGCCTACACCAATGATCAACCTATTCACCCTCAAACTACACATTTTGTTTATGCTGACGATCTTGGTGTCGGTCGGGATGAAAGATAAAACCTTCGAAGAGATCGATAGAAAACTAGAGGAAGCCTTGAGCATAAGGGGCAAATACTACAAAGAAAACTCTCTAAAACCGAACCTTGCTAAAACCCAGGTATGTACTTTCCACCTAAACACGCATTTAGCACATAGAAAACTTAATGTATCCTGGGAGGGACAACACTGAAAAAGCAAAATACTTAGGTGTCGTCCTCGACAGGTCATTAACATATTAAATGGGGTGCAAACCCAAGTGTCCTAAGGATTAGAGCGGAAGCTTTGTGTTTTTCGACAGCGGAATACGCTTGTCCAGTGTGGAGCAGGTCTAAACATGTAAAACAGATCACAACCGCACTAAACGAGACATGCCGAATTGTGACTGGGTGCATGAAATTTACTCCTGTACCAGGCTGCAGGTTTTGCCTCCCCAGAAGATCGACGCAAGGCAGCCCAACATGTCGAAAGATTCAAACAAATGTTTGATGAAAGACACCTTCTCCACAATCTTGAGGAACCCCATGGAACTAGCCGCTTAAAATCTAGAAAAAGATTTATGCGCAACACAGGTATAAAACCACCAGCGAATTTCCCACTCCGACAAGAACCGCCCCGAGGGATGAACCTGGAATGGAAGACATGACGAATCCTTAATCGCATGCGGACTGGTGTTGCTCCCGTTAAATCTAACCTGGCAAAGTGGATCATAAAAAATGCTGACTAGGTACTGCGACTGTGGAGAAGTACAGACCACCGACCACCTAAGAACATGTATGCACTTTCCATCGAGGTGCACCCTTGATGATTTATGGCTTGCTTATACTTTTATACTTTTCTGCCCAGTATCGGGCTACGTCCAGGGCCGTAGCCCGATACTGGGCAGAAAAATTGTAAATTTTTGGATTTTTGGATCTGGATTCGAAAAAGTAAAAGTAAGTACAACTCGTACAATATAAACAAAGGAAAGGCACATAGTAGGATGCATGCAAATAATGTTCTAGATTACCTTTTGCAAGTGCAGAAAAACTGTGATATATACAATATTCGTGTGCAAGTGGCAGTGCACAATTATTACAAGTTTGCAATTTAATAAAACTTACTTGACATAGAAATATGTAAAGCGGACCCTAAATCTGTCAATGTATTACTGAGATCTTGATGATAGCGGTCAAAAAGTTGTTTATCTGTAAAATTAAAATAATACATTTAATTTGAATTACTACTATAAATTACAGTAGACTATTTAGCACTCTAAACTGGCGCATTCGTCAAACACTATTTCCATTTAGTATACAACTACCAGCTAGTTTTATAAACCCGCAACTTCATTGGCATTGTTAACAGTTACAAATTGTTTTTAATTACGTTTAAAAAAATTGAATGGCGTGTTCTTCGAGTAATTTTAGATAGAAAATGTCTAATTACCACATATCCGTAAACGCTTCATTTCCAAAATACATGGTGTTAAATTTTATTAAAAAAAACATTGTTCCCCAATGGTTCAAATTTAAGTTTTGAAGTTTGATGTTACAAAACGCCTAATATTTGCATGAACTCAGATTTTTTGTCACAAGTCATTCACGTGTGCATGACTTGTATTGTATTGTATGTTCTTGGGTGTTTATCTGTACCTAGACCTAGAAGATCTATGGCGTCCCACTCTCCTACTCATCACTTCTGGGTATCTCAACAACTATAGCAGTTCCTCCAATCCTATGACATTCAGTACGTTAAGTATGGCTTCAGGGTAGATCTCCCTTCTCTATTCGATACGCTCCCAGGTGTCCCCTCGTGTCCCCTGCATTCTGATAAAATATGAATGGAGATTTCGTCCTCTTCCTCGCAGAATCTGCATTCTTCTTCCTATACTAATCCGAACTTCTTAAGGTGCCTTCTCAACCGGCAATACCATGTTAGAAGTCCTGTTGATATTCTGAGTTTGTTTTTATTTAAGTTGATGCAGTCGTTAGATTTATTCTGATAATAATTCCTCAGAAGTATCTTTACCTGCCTCATTCCTTGTAGTTTCGTCCAATGTTGGGATCTTTTGCTAAAAACTTGTTGAGTTGTTCCAATATTGTACTGTTACTTATCCCGCAAAAGGGTTAGGGTGATTCAACTCCTTTCTTTGCGAGTTCATCTGCTTTTTTATTCATCTCCTCTCCGATGTGTCCCGGAACCGCATTTTTCTGACTTAATTCATTTAATTTCTGTAAGCATTCCCAGACCATGTTGGAACTGATTACGTGGTAGCTCAGCGCATTGATGGTTGCTTGACTGTCTGATATGATATTAATTAGATTGGCTTCGAAAATTTCTTTCTATATTGAACTGGACACATTTTCCGACAGCGTGAATTTCCCCTGGGAATATACTCTAGAATTTGCCAAGGCTTTCAGAGCATTCGGTTTCTGGCCCATATACTCTTATTTCAGTTCCTTCTGACGGTTTGGAACCATCAGTGTACCACTTGATGGCATTTCTATTTAGGCTTGAAATGGTCTCTATGTCCCACTCACGTTTAAAACTTAGTTTTATGTTGAATTCCTTCATGACCCAAACAAGCTGATTTCCAAAGAGGGGTTTGAGCAGAACATACCAAAAAAAATACATCAATCCGATTGAAAATGCCGTATCGGTGTTTTTTTCAGTATAAAGCATCTATTAATTAGCCAACTCAAAACTTTTTTCAAAAAATCAATCTTAGTTTCTGCTATAAAAAAGATCTGTAACAATTTTCCAAAAAGTTTTCAAAATTTTGGCAACGGGTTTGACGTTTAGGTTCAAAAATGTAGTTGGTTTATATACTTATTGCCAGAAACAGAAATGGTAATATGAATGAGGATCGAAAATTCTCGACATTTTTTGGTAATTAGAAGAAGTTCTAATGGATTTTATGACAGATTTCGCGGTAAAAAATCAGTTTTAGCTTATCCATGCGTTTGGATTTATTTGCCTGAAAAATCATTTAAAACGATTTGAATCCGGGAAAATGGGCCAGGTTCGAAGAATCTGAACATTTTTTAAGCGAAAAGCAGCGGTTTCTGCCTATATTATGGGAGATTTCGAGCTAAACACCGAAATCGATTGCATTTGTGGTAAGTACATTTAAAATATCTGTTCATATTGGAATTTGTTCGGATTATTTCTCACGTTTGTATTCTATACAATAATACGCACAGGGTATTAAGTATTATTTATTAATATTTGTTTGCATATCAACTGAGGCTTAATAGGCAAATGCTATTTCTTATACAATTTTTGATGATCTTTGAAGTTTTCACTTCTGTCGTGTGATTTAAAGCACGCACAGTTTTTTTTGTTATCCCTTGAAATATCTTCCAGGAGAAGAGGGTTTAACAGTTGCGGGGAAATTGGCCTGGGTTGGAGATCGACATCTTCACGATACTCGAGGGGTTCTAAATAACTTTTTACCAAGCACACCCCTGAAGTATATGAAAACCCACTTGGCGATATTGATGTGAATTTTTTTATGAAGAAGAATTACAGAAAACTAAACAGCCTGATGTTTTCTTAATAGAACAAGTTTTACGAAAGAAGAGGAATAATATCCTTGTAAAATAGCTGTGTTTTGACATATCTTATAATAGCTGGATTAACCATGTCACGTTATAGTTCTATTTCGAGTCTCAACACTGAAAATTTGATGGATGATACTTAATATTTGGTACCTTTTTATTTATTTCTGAATTATACGTTGAGACTATTAACTAAATTATTAGATTTCATTGTTGTTTTATGTTGATTATTCCACTAAATATATATTTAAAAATTATATTGTGTTTTATTAATTTCTCCATAATATACTTCAGCAATGTTTTTAACATAGTTTATTTTATATATTTCCCAACTTGAGCTTCTATCGAATTTATACGAATCTATACCTTGAAAACATGCACCTATCCTAAATTAATACTTACAGTGATTATCGTTGTATAACAACGATACACTTGCATTGTCTACATTTTCTCCCAGCATAACATTCACCAGTTTTTCAATGAAATCCCGCACCTGTTCTTTCTCCAGTTTCCGCAAGGAATCGAGTTCAGGATTAGGTTGTAGTTCTGGATTCATCATCGTATCGTGTCTTGATGATCCTAAAAATACAACTAACTATACAACTATACAATTAAAATGTATAAGGCAAAAAAATCCTTGACAATATTTTGCGCCAAATTAATGTCCTTTTCAGATGGTTTCGCACATGTCTGAACACTTCATCTCGACCCAACTTATTGTGTGATATCTAAAAGCCATTTTTTTGCAAAACCGGACTGTCCCAAATTTGTCCAACTTACTAACCTATATCGAAGATTATGCGAAAATGGAACCTTTATCCCTTGGACATCATCGCAACAAACCCAAGAAGCTATTCTCATAAGCACAGTTTGGGAAATTATTGATAAACCATTGCTATACCCATATCATTTGCAAAGGGTTCAAACCTTGATGCCTAAGGATTTGAGGAATGCACTTCTGTCAATGGTTAAGAGAGTAATTGCGTTTGGATGCTAATTTCATAAACAACATCTTTTTTCCTGATGAAGCTAGGCTCCGTAAGTACGGGATTATTAATTTTCATAATAATCATGTTTGGTCTGAGGAAAACCTCACGAAACTTTTGAATGAAGACATCAGGACAAGCTTTTTATTAATGTTTGAGCAGAAACTATTGGAGAATTTCTGACAGGGCCCTATATGCTCCCTCACTGTCTAAATGGACAAAGCCATTTAGGTACGTTCTGTCGGATTTGAATGATGTACCGTACCAATTAAGATAAAACATGTTTTTTATGCATGATGAGGCCTCACCGCATTTTTGCTTCGATGTAACAGCATATTTAAATCGGCTTTATAATGGACGATGGATTAGGCGTAGAGGACCGGTGCACTGGTCACCTCGTTCCCCAGATTTACATCCATTGTATTTTTTTCTTTGCGGATATTTAAATGCTTTAGTGTACGTAGTTCCGGTTAGTAAGGTGGGAGAATTACAGCAGTGTGTACTTAATCAGTTTGAGCATAGCAGAAACATCACTGGAATTATTGCAAAAATAAGAACTTCCATGAGGAAACGCATAAGGGGATGCATCCAAATGAATGGGGGACATTTCCAACATTTATCAGAAGATGAATTGTTATAGATTTATTAATGATTCATTTAACATTTAATTTTCAATTCTTATGTTAATAGTTGTTTTTAATAATAGTATATTATTTTATAGGGAGGAAAAGTAATACTTTCCATGGCAAGAGAGCAAGCCATGAAAAGTAACTTTTCCTCCAGATACAATATGCTGTTTTTTCTTCAAATGTCGACAAATTAATGCAAAAACGTCTCTTTTTAATAGTAATAATAATTATTATTAAAGATAAGTGGGTTCGCAAGGCGGCTTAGACCGGTGCGGTGTCGGTGAACAGGTTGTTGGTATATAATGTAACATAAAGCTGTCAGTGGACACTGTCAACAATAATTATATTTTTAAAATTGCGTCTTCGGTTGCATTTTAATTCCGTATTGATAAGCAGTTATTGAGTAAGTTCGATTAAATAATAGCCAACTTGTTCCCAAATTAGTGATTTTTAGAAATGCAGTCACAAATTGAGTGATAAATACAAATTGTAGTTTAATAAATCTTGAGTTGTTGACGCTTATTTTGTTGTTTGTTTGTATTGTATCTATGTTGCTATGACCACACTTTTACCTCCGCCGGCGGAAAAGTGAAAAGTAAAGCTCCGCCGGAGGAAAAACGAAACTTCACGGCCGCCTACACAGTCGAGTAATGACGGATTTACTGACGTTTGAAGAAAAAAATTATTTTTCCAGATCACAGAAACTCGTTTTTCTCGAAAACGGTTTTCCCTACGGCTCTATTACCAGCCTTTACCAGAGGTGAAAATAAGATGGGATGTCTTAAGAAGGTCCCTCCTGAAATAACCCAGCCCTACCCTGCATAATTTTTTCTGATTTCCAATATTTTTTCTTAAACCTATTTTATTTTGCTACTTATTATTTAATTCTACATTGCACAATTAAAGAAATAAACAAAAAAATAATAATCCGAATTTAAATAATTGCCATGAATAAATCAGCTAATATAATAAGGGAGACGCGGTAAGGGTAGGGACACCGGCGCGTCAGGCCCAGGAGCATATAAAAACGGCTCGCGAAGCACGCTGGGGGACATTCTGAATCGACAGTGCAAAGTGTAGGTAACTAAAAGAGTCTGACAGATCCTTGCGGGATCGGGGAGAGTTTTATCACGAGGGAAAATGTGATTCGTGAACGACACAGAGTGGATGACGCTGGGCTCATGAATTTGAAAGTATAGTGGCTTATTTCGCTATGGCTCCGTGGACATTCTCCTAGCTGCATCTATGAGTACACGTACTTCAAAGCTAGCTAGGACTAAT